>WYDI02037227.1:0-31369 GCA_009867235.2 Psittacus erithacus | reverse complement strand
GACCAAAAGTCAAAAACACAGCACTGTATCAGCTACTAAGAAGGAGAAAAATGACTGCTACTGCTGAACCCAGGACACTTAGTTACAAACATAAGAAGACCCTGTGCTTGCTATATGATCCAAAGCATGTGTATAACTTTGCCTAGTCATAAGCATGACTATCAATTGGAAATTATCATCAAAGGATGATGGTCAATTGACGATAATTTGGCTTCATTAAAATACTAAAAAAAAGAAAAGGAATTTATCTTCTTTATTGGTAAAATTTGATATATTTGAATGAAACTACAACAGCTGAAATTTAGGCCACAGATATCATAGGGGAAGGAAGACTGATTGTACATGGTAATAGTGGTATCTTAAGCCCCATGAAGATGTGGTGATTTAAGACACTACTACCACATTCTCTTCATCTTTCTCATACAGACAGCAGATTGTATAATACAGGATGAAAAAAATCCCCAGATAGATATTTTCATCTTAGATGGCCCATTTCATATCCTGCAACACTAATAAAAAGACCCAATAAAAGGTTTCTACAAAGATTTCTTAGAATCATAGAATGGTTTGGTTGGAAGGGACCTTAAAGATCATCTACTTCCAATACCCCTGCTATGGGCAGGAACACCTTTCACTAGAGCAGGTTGCTTGAAGCCCCATACAACCTTGCCTTGAACACTTCCAGGGATGGGGCAGCCTCAGCTTCTCTGGGCAACCTGTGCAATGTCTCACCACCCTCACAGTAAATAATGTCTTCATACCATATAACCTTAATCTACCCTCTTCTAGTTTAAAGCAATTAGCCCTTAACTTATCACTAGCTACCCTTTTAAAAAGTCCTTCTCCAACTTTCTTGTAGGCCCCTTCAGGTGCTGGAAGACTGCTCTAAGGTGTCCCTGGAGCTTTCTCTCCTCCAGGCTGAACAACCCCAACTCTCTTTTCATAGGAGAGATGCTGCAGTCCTCTGATGGTTTTTGTGACCCTCTCTGGACTTGCTCCAACAGCTCCATGTTCTTCTTGAGCTGGGCACCTTAGAGCTGAATGCAGCACTGCAGGTAGGGTCTCATGAGAGCCAAGTACAGGTGAACAGTCACCTTCCTCAACCTGCTGGTCACACTCCTTTTGATGCTTTCTGGGCTGAGAGAGCACACTGCCGGCTCATGCTGTACCTTCAAGTCCTTCACAGGGCTGCTCTCAATCCATTCTCTGCCCAGTCTGTGTTTGGGCCCGGGATTGCTCTGGCCCAGTGTAAGACCTTACACTTGGCCTTGTTGAACTTCATGAGGTTGGCATTGTCCCACCTCTCAAGTGTGCAAGGTCTTTCTGGATGGCATCCCTTCCCTCCAGCGTATCAACCTAACCACACAACTTGGTGTCATCAGCAAATTTGATGAGTGTGCACCAGGCAGCTGAGTTGTAGGCAGATTTTTGAAATCCTGTTAAAGATTCCCCGGTTAGACTGTGCTGTCCTTTCATTAATACTTGCGCTGGCTTACTAAGTCAGTGATGAGTTTTGTCATACTACACCTACAGAAGGTTTTAACTACTATATGATAGTTGCATAGCAGCTGTCCTTGATTTGTAACCTACTTGTTTCATAACTCACTGTTTTTCCTTTCTGCCCATGCCAAGAAAACCACTAAAAATGATCCATAATTCCTAGTGCAATTTTCTGCATTTATCTGAAAAATACCTTTATTGTTGATTCTGTCTTGTCATTTAATATATGGAGCAGGTGATGGTGGGAACTTAAAAAAAAAGTCTGTAACATTTTGTTTTACTCATAACTCATTAGCAAAAAGCAAAATCTTCCTTCAAGAAAAGAAATTCCAGCTTTTGAACCACAGAGTGAAACTGAAAAGTTTTACACTGTTACCATTTTGTTTTTAGAAACTCAAGCTTGTCTAAGATTACGCAGTAGACTTTTAGTCACTGCGCGTGCCCAAGGCCTTACTTTGATGGAACTCTTTGAGCAGATTATAGACTAAAACTAGTCTACCTCTATTTGAATATATAAATTGCATTTTCATGTCAGGCAGTCTGACAAGTCACTTAAAGGCAGACATAATGTATGACATAATGCCATTGTAGAGAGCAATGACATTTCAGCTAAAGTGAGTGTGTATCCTTATGGCAATAATCAATATCTCCATTTTATTACTATATAGAATCTAAGATTACGTGCTTGGCCTTATTAGGCCTTGCCAGTGTTGAAATATCTTTATGGCAACTGTACAAAACCCTCATCTAATTGTTATGTTTTCATCCTGGCAGGCAGTTAAGCCCCCCACAACTGCTCAGTCACTGCCCAACAGCGGCATGGCAGGGAGAGAATCAGAAGATTTAGAGTGAGAAAACTCTTGGGTTGAGATAAAGACAGTTTAATAGGTAAAGCAAAGCTGTACATGCAAACAAAATGAAATAAGGAATTCATTCAGTACTTTTCATCAGCAGGGAGGGGTTCCTCCATCTCCAGGAAAGCAAAACTCCGTCAGACATGATGGTTATCATGGTAGACAAACTCTGTAACTCCAAACATTCTCTTTTCCCCATCCTTTATTGCTGGCCACATCATACATACAGTATGGGATACAACTTTGGTCAGTTGGGGTCAGCTGTCCTGGCTGCGTCCTCTTCTGAGTGCTTGTACACCCCCAGCCTGCTCACTAGTGGGATAGGGTGAGAAACAGAAAAAGCCTTGACTACTCCGTAGTATCTAAAACATACCTCTATTCTAAACACAGTTTTGGTCACAAATCCAAACCAGCACCAGAAGCTACCCCAAAGAAAGCTAACTCTATCCCAACCCAAACCTGTACCCTATGCAAAGGAATACAACAACAAAGAATACTGGAATATAAGACACAGGTTATGGGAACTCATCATGAAATGACAGAGATCCTGATATAGCTGACTGCATGTTCATTGCAGCCAAAATCAGTAAAACAGTGAACGAAAAAAAAAAAGACGCACACAAAAATGGAGAAACTAAGAAAGATAGCATTGACATCTTTGACTGCTCTTTAAACAACTTTTATTATCATTTTAAACTATTTTCTTATAAGCAGAGTGTTGAGATATATAAAAAATCCCATAAAAAGTGTAGAAGATACTTCCTGTTCTCATTAGGGAACCTGGAATATGTGGTCTATTCATCACAGATTTTTAATGGGAGTTTTATCCTGAAGATAGGTGATTATTCCATAAATATTTTTAAGGGAAGAGGTAAAACGAATCTTGTCTATACTTAGTTTTAAAATATTGTTGTTTTTTTTTTATTGCTTTTATGAAAATGTCATCAGAATGTAAGAAGCTGCTGAAATACTAACTACACTAAAATAAAAAATAGTGATCTGTAATTCAGTAAATCTTAACTGAGACCAATTTTTTCTTGGATTACTTCCAAAACTACAGTAAGACCAGTGGGGACTTCACCTAAGGTGCAACTTGCTGGACTGGCTGTGTGCTCTATGAGAAGCGTGCATCACTGCTGTCAACTAAAATTCCAGCAATGATAGTAAGGAGTCCAGGAATAACATAAACTGACATGGGGCAAAACCAATACCATTGCAATGTCTTAAAGTGGAATTTAAAAGCATCTTCAGAAATCAGTGTAAATTCTTTAGAAGACAAAGTGATTAGGCCAGTCAGGCACCAGCTGATGACACTTCAGGTTATATGAGCTTTGCATTTAAAATGCCAAATGTGGTTATCAGGTAGCTGATTTTCAATGATGCACTGTGCCCCTATGATATATATATTAAACTAAAGTTGCCAGGGGAAGAAAACTTCAGTGCCTTCCATTCCTACCAGTTTCATGCCAGCACCAGCAGGAGATGCTCAAAGCTTGGAGAGGGATTGCAGGTCAGCAGCAGAGCTCCTAAAGAGCAGCACAGAGGAATTCCAGATCTTTCAGCCAGTAAATCAACTTCATTGCTTAAATGTCTCTATGCAAACGGACATATTATGGCAAATAAACAAAAGGAATTAGAGATACGTGCACACCTGCAGGGCTGTGATCTTACTCAAATCATGGAGATGAGGTCAGATGACTCTTAATACTGGAGTGTTGGAATGGAGGATACAGGTTCTGCTCTCTTGAAACCCCACCTGGATTACTGCACTCAGCTCTAGGGCCCTAATGAAAGAAAGATATGGACCTACTTGAGCAAGTCCAGAGGAGGGCCACAAAAGTCATCAGAGGGCAGCAGCATCTCTCCTATGAAGACAAGCTGAGAGAACTGGAGTTGTTCAGCGTGGAGAAGAGAAGGCTCCAGGGAGACCTTAGAGCAGCTTCCAGTGCCTAAAGGGGTTCTACAAGAAAGCTGGAAAGGGGCTTTTTACACAGGCAGGTACTGATAAGGAAAGGGCTAATTGTTTTAAACTAGAAGAGGGTAGATTTACATTAGACACTGGAAAAAAAATATTTACTATGAGGGTACTGAGACACTAGAACAAGCTGCCCAGAGAAGCTGTGGCTGCCCCATCCCTGGAAGTGTTCAAGGCCAGATTGTATGGGGCTTTGAGCAACCTGGTCTAGTGGAAGATGTTCCTGCCTGGAAGATGACAGGGGCTTTGGCACTGGGTGATCTTTAAAGTCCCTTCCAACCTAAATCATTCTATGATTTTACGATTCTGATATGCTGTTATGCAGTAGGTGAATTATGTGCAAATTTAAAACCAAATTCTGTCTTTCCTAAAAGAATAAAACTATCTCCTAGCTCCATTTCAATTAAATTCAAAGAATGGCAAATATAATTGATTAAGTGCTATTATGGCAAACTCAGGAGCAGATGCACAGCTGTGGTCAGTTAAGTAGTAATTTTCAAACCAACAGCATTAAGCATTTCAGGTGGTTTCCCCTGCTTTGTGTTCACATCCTAACTCGGGACTACTTCTCATCAGTATATTACTTGGAGTTAGCCTGGGGATAGTCCTTCTGGATATGTTCAATGGTATGTTAACTTGTAAGCCTATTTGCCTAAGGAAATACATAGCGTGCTTGAGTGTCTAAAGCTAGACTGTGGGAACACAAGATGAACCTATTCAGGAAGCAAATACTGCAGCTTTGAGGTGTTTTTCATGTAACATATAGATAGAATCCATCAGCCTATTAAAAAAAAAAAGATATTTCTGCACTACAACTAGCAAAAGATTTTTGAGGTTTCTTGTAGCTGTTTTTTCCTACTTATTCACTTGAGTGAATTTCACCACACTTACATTAACTTAGTTTCAGATATGTCCCTATTTTCATGTGCAAATTATGTTCCCACCTTGAAAGTTGACATAATATCTTTAAACTTTTGTGTTTCAAACTGATTGTTTTTCTTTTTCAGTCTTTCTGCTTACATCTCACTGCAGCCCCCAGGGAGCTGTGCCTTGTTCCTTGCATTTAAAGTTTTATCTTGGAGACAGGTAAAGGAAGCAGCCTCTCTTTGTGAATACTCACATTTCTACTCTGACACAGATTATGTTTTAACATTCTACTCCTTGCACAATTTAAAACCACTGGCAGCACAGTGTGATCCTCCTAGTCCTGAACAATTTACTCCAGCATCATTTTGATTACTCCTAATGGGACTTTGGTTTCAAAGGGAATTTTAAATCAGACTCAATAAATGTGCTATATAATGATGAGGATCACCTTAAATTCATAGCTGATCCAGTATTCCAGAAATATCTCATGTACAAAATCTTTTTATGTTTGGAATTTAAAAAATAGAAATTTATATAGATATCCAAGTGCTTTATTTACTTGTATCACTTATTTTGATTTACAATGTATTAAAATTTAGCTAGAATTTGAACACCTACCTTACATCAGTTCAACAGCTACATTAATGTTTCATGACTTAATAGCATACTTAAGCAGTATATTTATATATATATATATGCCTCTATGATATTTCTGCTAGGTAGCCTGTTTTTGCAATCTCCTTTTAAATGTAACTGCATTTCCTTGTATGTTTGATTTGTTTTCAATATTATCCTGTTGCAATGTTAACCATTTCAGTAAATATGCATTCTTCTTAGGTTTTTGTGTAATTTTTAGGTAGGTTTTTTCCCCTGTATATAATTAAAAAAGATTCTGTGAAGTACATTAGAATTATTACACTGCAGTAATGTAAAGGTTATATATGTTGAGCAATGATAAAAGAAAATCTCATAAAAGTAATGAACATATGCAAATACATGGTAAGTAAGATTAGAATCAGGCACATTACATCATTCATGAAAAAAATTATATTTAGAAGTCATTACTGAAATAACTTTGTGACCTAAACATGATGTACTTTGTGCTGAAGTAACACAAACCTGGAATTTAGATCTTATGTTTTCAAATGGCACCACAGAGAATTTAAAATGCTTTGTCAAGTTACAGTGTTGGCATCGTGTTGCAACCTGTAGATAATACCTATAATATTTTCCTGTTGTAATCCTAGAAATTACATGGTGACATCAGTCTACACAGGAACATGACAAATCTCAAAGCTTAGAAGGAGCCAGAAATGGAGGAGAACACTATTCTTACAGAATGTTATATTGAGAATAATGTTAAATTATACATAAACTACTGTGTTAAAACTGTTCTGGGTTTTTTTTCAGGTTTTTTTCTGCTTGATTTTCGATCACCTATGAAGGTCCATCATGCTTTGTACCTCTAAAAACTACTTCAGATTGTGAATTCACAACTAAATAACTCAAATTACAAAGACATTTCTGGAAGTAAAGCGTAGGAAAACGTATTTATTGGCATTTTTCTGATTGTAAATACTATCAATGAGAACTGTGGCTGAAATTTATTGTTTCTAAAATTAAGAGAATATGGACAGCTGTTGCCTTTCTGTTTCTTTAAGCCCATGCTTGGAAATTATTTATGACATTTGAGTGGCAGGTCTCCTGACTTTTTTGGCAGAAATAAGTAGCCTCATCATGCCTACAAAAAACACAGTAAAAGTTTAAGCTCTAGAAATAAAAGTTGTATTACTGGCTCAGCCTAAACTTTGGAATACAAACTTAGACCCTTTATTTCATCTTTACTGCAGCAGCATTCTGGGAATAATAAAGATTTCTGATGACATGTAACAACAGAGCAATAAATAAATAAATAAAATGCATGAGGTTAATGGAAAACAATGTCAGCAGCTCACAAATACTAAGGTGAGCAAAGTGAGAATTAAGTTTCAGTCTGATGCTGCTTTCTAGGCTCACATTTTGAAAATACATTGCCAGTTCTTCTGGGAATACTATCCAGCTTATTGGTTGTCATTACTGAACTTGCCATACACCAGTTGTTCTTGAATATAAATACTTTTATCTTTTTATTCCTTCTTAGGAAGGTAAATTTCCCTTGCAGGCACACAAGTATCTCCTAAAGTTGCACGTGCACATCAGAACCAGTATTAGAAGCTAGTATTAATCTTCATAACATTCATAGCGCTGAACTGAAAATGTTGGGAAGAGTGAAGTGATTTTCTACTTCTCTTAATTTCAGATTTTATTCACAGTTCTTTACCTTGTACATGCTAAAACAGAAGCATCAAGAAATATTTGCAAGAAGGCCTCCTTTATCCATTTTTAAAGAATAAAAATAGGAAAACAAATTAAACAGGGAACAAATAACAGCATATTAGATGCAGATGTCAAGGCTCTGGCAGCAGGGAGCTGCGGGGGTAGCCTCTGTTGTGAGATGCCTTGGGACAGAAGGAGTGAAGTTGAACCTGGAAAGTGGGTAAAAGAACGGTGTTACCTTTATGTTTCTGTTTCTCCCTCCCTAAATACATTGTAATTGACAATAAATTAAATTTATTTTCCCCAAGTTGAGTCTGTTTTGCCAGTGAGGGTAATTGTTAAGTAATCACCCTATCTTTATGTCAACACATGATCTTTCCCATCCTATTTGCTCCCCCTGCCATGCTGATGAGTGTATGGGAAGGAGGGGCTGGATGGGATTCTGGCTGTTATCTAACCCACTGCAAATAGTTAGAAAGTCTTTGTTTTCTTGTGTATAAAATTATACATCAGCTGTGAAATTCCTTTACATTAAATAATAAATAACAATTAAAATACTAAACTTTTTTATTTGCATCGAATTTACGTATCATTTAAATATGCGCTTTCTGCACCGCTGATATTTTTCCAGCTATCTTTTTACTTAAAAAAAAAAAAAAAGGATTATTACATCATTTAGTTAATTCAACAGTTGCATTAAAAACATGCTTGAGACTTACCAAACATAAGTAGGATAATTTCTGCCTTCTTAATTTAACAGCTGTGTTTCAGTGAAACTTATTTGAACAAATTTTAATGAACTAAAAAGGTAAGAACCTGGATTATGCAAATCACTTTCGGTCTCTACATAGAAAGATAATTCAACCTACTGTAAATGACTTGTATAAGACATCCATTGTTTGGCAGCTAAAATCAGGTGAGACTAACACTCCCATCCCCCAAATAACATTTTTCTAAAGATAAGAGCTACATAAACACATATAGTAATACTTCACAATTACAATTCTGCTAAATTTATGTTGTCCTGGGTAGGATCTTGTTAGAAATGCTACAAGATACATCTACAATAAAGAAAAGAAAACAGACAAAAATGTTGATAGATATTTATTATTCAAACAGTCCACCATCACAGATAGGTCTAGAAACACACATACAGTAAGCAGTTATGGTCTTCTGTTGTGTTAAGGTGTCACAGATGTGCTGCATTGTACTGAGTATTGAGGATTATGTTACATCTTTCAGCTTGATGCAGATGGCATTAAAGATTCTTCACTTTTTGTAATGAATCAAAGACAAATGAACAGGTTGGAGCCAGAGCCAGATCCAGGCCTGGGCACATGTATGGAAAGCAGAGAGATTAAGCATTTTCCTGAGATAAAAAATTTAGATCAAAATAGCTCCTTGAAGTTTTTTTCTCTGGGATATCAGAACATCTCCTATATTCCCAACTTACCCTAGATAAATCAGGACAACTGGGACTGCTCTTGTATTCCTCAATTACCTGGAAAAATAAACATTGTTTGTAGCTTGTCCCATGTACGTGTACTGTTAAAAATAATCTGAAAAACAAACATGCACAAAATATAGACTGAAAACTCAGCTGTCCTAATCAAATTTACAGAACTTGCGTAAGTATGCATTACAGTGCAAATTTAAGGAGGTGAGGGGGAGGCATGTTTAATCTAATTTTTGTGTAAAACTGAATTAGATATTACCTAAGGTATCCTATGTGACAAACTAAAATCCTAGCCCTGTGAAGATAATTCATGCACTTCTCATTTTTTTCCACCTAATTTTTAGTTGTGATGCCTCATGTCTGCTTCCCTGCACACCTCTAATGTATTCTTCAAGGTAACTGGCTTTTAGGTGGGTGTACTTGGGCTCAGTTCATATAATCTTAAAATAGATAGCTAAAATAGGCCAAATTAAATGGAAGGCTAAACTGCCAACTCAGATGGGGATTTCTACACTGTAGGATAGTAGAGTTCAGTGAGGTGAATACCTCTGGTGTACTATTTTTGAATTGTTCTGTAACTTATAGAAGTATGTAATTGCCAGTGAGCATGTGTGACCGCATATGCACAGGAGGACTCTTATCAATTTCATTGCAGTTCCTCTCTTTCTTAAATAAAAAGGTAAGAGAAATTTAGGTTAGCAAATATCAGGAAAAATGGGCACATATATAATTGCATTAAATAAATTTAAAAAAAAAATAAAATTCCTTTATCTCAAACCAAAATTTTAAGGTGTAAGTATTCAGGTACTATTTAACAATTTATTAGCCAGATTCTTTAGAAATTTTGAACTATATCTATAGCTTGTCCTAATTCTGATAGAAGGCTTACATGATTATGTGAGAAGATTTAGTGGTTTGTTTGATTTTACATATATATTATCAGCTTTCAAAAGAAATAAATTAAGGGATTTAAAAACTGTATCTGGGGGCCATAGTTGAACATTTTTAGCAGCCCACTGTCCAGGATAGCTCAATAAAATACACTAGGAATAATGATTTTTAAAAAGACTACATTTTCGTTACACCAATTTATATAATGCAAGCCTAGTGAAAAAAGATGCTTTGTGTTGTGTTTTAGCAGGAAACTAGCTAAATGAATGTAAAATCAAATCTGTAATAGATAGAAAGAAACCTCAAACTTTCCTTTAATGGAAGGAAGAACTCAGCAGTCTTCTTCTGCTATTGAAAGTGCTGGAATAAAGCAGTACTAATCAGTCAAGTATCTGCTTTTTTGGACTAGGTTGCTGTCCAGGTAAGCTCACATGTACTTTTCTGGAAGTCAAAGAGGGTGAAAATCTAACTACAAATGTTTTTAAAGTACATAGAGATTTTGGCTGTCAGAAAGACAATTTCTGTTATGCCTGAGCTGACTACCTGTGGAGATCTCGATTTTGCTTATTTTGATGATCTAACTCATTGGAAATATTATTTTTTTTTTTTTTTTAGTAAGAACTGATTAATAGCTAAGTAGTCATCACATGCATTAAGTGTTCATGAAGGACCTTGAGCAACCTGGTCTACTGGGAAGTGTCCTTGCCCATGACAGGGGAGTTGGAACTAGGTGATCTTAGGGTCCTTTCAAACCCTAAGCATTCTATGATTCTATCATATAGACAGTGACTGAATTGCTTTTAAAGGTGTTATTTTCACATTAAAACATACCAGCCAAACAAAAATGTTTGCTAACTAGAGACATACAACAAATTGTATCATTCTATGATAAGAGGAGTGTGTCAAATCAATAAAACCACTGACTTCGTGTATGCTCATACCTTTAGAACAGCATGCTTAAAAATGCAGGAAACAATTTTAATTGGATAATGGAATACAAGGTAAATCATCATGTACAATTATCAGTAAAAATATAAGAACAACAGACGTAGCCTGGGCAGGAAAGCTGCGTATCATAAATTCATCTGTTGTGTTGTTTCTGAGTAATTTTTGTTCTGCTCATCTGTTAAACCTTGACAGAAGAAAATTTCCTTTAACTATGTTTGCATTGCTATCTTCCTTGCTCTTATCTCTGTTTGAAAAGATCCATCTGTCTATTTTACATGACAAAAGAGCACCAGTTAAGGCTCTTACAGCTGAGCAACAAACTTGGGGAGGAATGGGTGTGAGGGGGTGTGGTGAGTGAAGAGAGACAGCAAGCCAGTATTTTCCTTAAAGATCCTTCTTTTATTGAATACTTTCAAAACTTTTCCCAGAAACACAGTAATGATGCACTTTGTGAAGTCTTCTGCAAGCCGAAGTCAGTATTTTACTACAGACTTGTATGAACACTTTGTTCTACTGCATATTGCTTCTGCAGACCATACGCATTAATAATAACAGAACAGATTAGTAGATACTTTTCTGCAAATAAAGGCTGTAATAAGACTTTGTTAAAATATTGTTAAGACAATGAAAATTTTCCATATTTATTACTAGTGTTAGTGTTAAATAAAAGTATCCTGATACTTTTTTGCCTCCTGCTAGGTATATACAGAAAATATCTAATATCTAATCTGGTATTCTTTGACTTTAATTGAAAATATAATGTATTACATGTGAGATCCATTAAATATAATGTGAGAAGTATATGGCTCTTCCTGCAGAATAACTTTGCAATATTTCAGTTTATTTGACAAAAAATGTCTGATTGATTTTGTTTTTTATTGTCTGTTAGTTGCCTTTGGATCATATCTGAAAGTAATTTACAAGAATATACGAATGACTAGAGTGGATGTGAAAAAGTGCAAAAGAGGCATGGTATAGTGAAATGAGACATTTTAAAGGTAAGAAATCCAAACAAATAATGTAAAAAAAATAATTCAAACTTGCAGTGTATAAAAACTGTCATTAGAAACTAACCAGATTAGCTGCCTAAACCTGTCCACCCGTTACATTAGCTCAGTAATCTGTGCCACAATACACAACATCTCCAATCAAAATTATGACCATATTTTGTCTGTTCTTAACTATTTCTCATTTAGCTAAATCAATTCTTAGAATACATCCAATAACTGTATTAAAATTTACAGAAAGGATATTCTTCTTTTTAAATAATGTTATGCATTTAAACATCTCAAAGCAAAGACAGAAAATGGGTCACCTGGTTTGTTTGTTCTTCTCATACCCATAATTTCCACCTATCAAGGCAAATTAAGGAAAAAGAAAACTCCAGCATCAAAATAATATTCCTCTGGTGGAGAACTTGGCATGATTATTATATGCTGAATTTCCCCAGCACTCTCATTCTTGAGGAAGGCTATACCACCAGAACTGAAAACAACATTTGAATCATGCATAATTAAAAAAACCCCAAATAGATAGTAGAAAATGCATGTGTAAAAAAAAACAGACTGTATTTTTTATGAGGCTTTGTTGTAATTGTAATATAGTTTATGCTAGTAGCATTAATAACATTGTAACCAGAATTAAAAAACTGATTATACTGATTATACTAATACAACTTAAATTAACAACAAATTCTTAGTTCTGCATAGGTGTATTCCCTTTTTCCCATAACTCTGTGTTACAACTATTACTTTAACAAGATATGTGAATAATTTATTGAACATTTTAAATTATTGGAACATCAGCTTTCTAACACAGATAAAATATTTTAGCTCTTAAGTTAAACAAACCAGAAATCTCCCCTGTAACTTTACGCATATTAAATGCCCTTTGATACACAAACATTCATAAAGAAGCAAAAAAATATTAAACTTGTGCTTTTTGTTTGAAAGGTTAATGTTACATAACTCTGTGTTAACACTGAGGAATTCCTGTGTTAAAGACCTATGATAAATATTATCTAAAGATTCATATGAATAACTGCATAATATTTTGTTAGTCCTCAAAATGACTTATTGGTTCACATTATTAAACAGTTTGATACAAAATAACTTCTACAGAAGTAATCTTTTAATTCACATGGTGGGATTAAAATGACAAGCTGAACAGTAGCTCTTTCATCTTGAAAGGCTTGTTATGGTGGAGCATCCTATGCAATCGCTGAAATGCCTACAGGTCAGCTAAATGAAATCCCAAAGGCAGAGGACTACCCTAAGTAATTCATGCTTCAAATGACTCATAAAATATATCTGTTCAGATGTCTGTAGTCTTGTCAGCCATATGTTTTGATCCAGAAGAGACCTGGTTAATTACCAGCCAGAAAGAGGATGCTTCAACCTGGGCTGAAAGAAATAGGCGACAGCAAATTTAAACAAAAACAAGCAAACAAATCAAACCAAAAAACAATAAACCCCCAAACAGTTACTTTTCATTCCACCTGAAAAAATACAATCAAACCAATGATTATTTTTGCTCTCATGGATTTATGTAAGTGGATCTTCTATGGAATTAAATTTATCTTGGGGTTTGTATATTCGAGCTAGAAGTTAATGCTATTTTAATCTTTCTGCTTCTGTAGGAAGCCTCATGAATAAGATTCTCTTTACTTTCATATTTACAATTAAATCTTGAATCAGCTGGAATTGGTTGGATGATGGAAAACCATATTAATGAAGAAATAATTTGCTGTATGAAAAAAAGTATAATGTTTATTTAACTAGATATGCAGCTGCTTAAAAAGAGAACTGCATAACAATTGACTGAGCAAATTCATTACTCATGCTAAAATATTCTGTCAGTTCTTTCAGATGAGACTCTTTTGTATGGAAATTTCTAGAAAACCCAGGTAACATAGTTGCCAGGTTAAGGCATCTTGGTCTCTTAATCATGCTGACGCCTTGACCCTACCAAAATGCTCTTTAGATCTGTCTTCACATGTATACCAGGTGATATGCACATATCCAGGTATGAATGTGGTGCATACTTGGATCTTGTCATAAAGTGCAATTGAGTTGTTGCTAGTGGAACTCTTTGAAGACTATAACTTTGAATATGTCCTAGAGTGTACTTGACACAAAGTGAAAGTGTAAATCGCTGCTAAGTAATTTTATGAAGTAGATTGTTATGAGTAGCAGATGGCAATAACAAGAATTCATCAATGCTTTTTATCTCTCTATATGTTTATACACATACATATACATCTTTTACTAGATCATTGTATTTAAACACAAACTATTCAGTGACCGAAAACAAGGATCCATGTCTGACTAGATTATGGTAATAGAACATTACTTACAGTACCAGGAAAAAAAGCAGTATGAAGGCTGTTAAAGAAAGGTAGGAGATAGCTAATAGGGCCCTTGAAACATGCAAGCCTAATGTGACAACAGAATCCCTGAAAGTGCACGCACAGAGTACTAATAGGAGCCAAGGGGTGTAAGCACTTATCACCAATGTTCATTACTTGTCACTAGTAAATGATACCTTGCAAATTGAGCAAAAACAGTTTAAGAGATGAACTATGTACGCTTAGTTACCTTTTCTTCAAAGCTTATCCGTCAACTGCTTTTATTTGGTTTGCAAGGTTGCATTTACTAGTGAAAAGTAATTGACCCTTGGTGGTTAGTCATACAAAAATGATCCTAAGCAGAGTTAGCACAAGAAGACAGAACTTAGCATCAACATCAGCCTCTTTAAGGATAAGAAGAAACTCCCACAACTAACAATATATGCCTCCCTGCAAAGGACTCCAGACGCTCACTGTGGTCCGCCTTCCCCAAGAACAAGCATTCTTTAGACCCCAGTGTGAGAGTGTACGGGTAAGCATATTATCAAAGAGGAAGAGGAAGTGTGTGGATAACAATTTCAATTGTTATTGCCATTAATACTTCTTCTGTACTGCATTTGTTTAATGGCTTCATTTTTCTATAATGATTGCAGTTGTAATAATAATAATTTATTAGACCATTATGATATCAGTTGGGCTATGATACATTTTTGGTTTCACATATACAATATGTTTCTGTAGCCCACATATGTTGCATGGGATGATCTGCTCCACCCCCCATTTAGGGGTATTATATCTGACTGCAACAGGAAACAAGCCAATAGCAAAAATAATTCAGAATATCTTTAATTTGCTGTAGAATAAGCAATATATGATTTTAATGGAGGCAGTTTAATGGACTGTATATAACAGAAGGGAGGCAATGGAAAGAGGCTAGCACACAAAATCATGGCGATAACTATATGTAATGAATGCTTTTTACTCCAGTCCCTGCAAATACACATTTCTGTGTCAACTCCCAAACTCTTGGGGTTTGTTTTTTTTTTATCTTCTAAACTAAACGATTAGCTCACAGAAGTCAAACTCTTGTCTTTAATAGATATATTCTGTTTTCATAAATTTCTACTGTTTCGTAATTCTCTGTATTGTTCCTTTGTACAATTGAAAATGGACATAGTGAGCCTGGGAATGGAAAAACAGATGTCTCCAAGAGAACGAAGGAGGAATAGATACGTGAATGCAGTGATGTAAAAGAAAGCAAGACCCTGTAGGTATAAAACTTCATGAAGTCTGTAAATTTCTGAACAGCTGAAGTGAAAGTCTGAGGAGCTGAATATAAGCAAAATTTAATGGAGAATTGAGTTTATAGGAAAGAAAACCAGGTACCAGAAATATTGAAGAGCTGAAAATGATTAGTATCTAAATGAGAAAGTCAACATAGGTTTGTGATTAAATTGAAGTTCACTGATGTTAAACCTCTCCTTAGAATACTAAGTGCGAAGAGCTGTTTTCAATTAGAAATCTCTCAGAGGGAAATAAATGAATAAACAAACAAACAAACAAACAAATGGGTGTGGAATCCACTGTAAGGAGTCAGCACTTTGCTGTCACTTTGCTCTCTGTTTCACAATTACCTGTGTTTGGCAATTTTCGGCTCACTGCAGTAGGTACGTAGATGATAGGGGTTTGAGAGATGTTTGAGTATGCTTTACAACATGGAATATTTTTGAAAAAAAAACCATGGAAGATAATAGTATTTCATTAATCAAGTTTTGAAGATATTGATCGTTGGAGGTATAATTACTTATATCACAATTCTAGTCAAAGTTTTTTAAAATACAAACAATGATTTCAGATGTCATGGTCATTATTTGGCATTTTGTAGTCAAATCCCTGCACAACAAAGATGTAGCAGATGTGGAAAAGTATGTTTGTAAGTCTTTCCATTCCCCTTTTAAGATGCCAGTTATCATTCCAGTCAACTATTATTCTGGGGAGGGGGAGAAATCTGTGACCCAAAAGCAGAAGGTTCATGCATCATCATGCACGTCTGCTTCCAGAACATGCATGTCTGCTGCTTGACGTAGCCACGTATTAAACTATTCCCACCGATCTTTTAGTGTTACAATTTCAAAATTTTCTCATCCTTTTTATTAATGTTATACATGTTATGTTCTTATTCTTAGAATAAAGGTTTTTTTTTTATTATAGGTATTTTACTGCAGAATCAGTTAAAGTTTGTAATGTTGCATAATGGTATTTACCAATAAGAGGAAAATTATTCAAGTTATCTTTGTTTAGTATTTATGTTTTGAATTTTCTCCCCTTTTGTGTATATGAAAGTGTGTATCTCTCTCTTAAAGAGGGATTTCATCATTTATCTTCAGGGAGAGATTTCTGAAAGCACCTTACAAAATGTGCAGGTCTGCCTGTTAACACACAAGAGCTCCACTACTGTGGACAAAAAGATGGAGGTCAGATAAGCAACATCACATGTTTTCTGAGTGCTAATACCTTGGTTGTTCAGTGGTTATCAGGAGTCCAATATTGTCCCTATTGAAATAATCAACAAAACTGGATTGACGCTTTCAATTGGGTAAGCCTTTCTAATGATCAGATCTGAACTAGTATAGTATGTATATTTTTAATTATATGTACACAAACACATCTATATTCTGGGAAGATGCTAACCAGCATTTGTTCTTATTGAACTGCAGAAGGGATGGGAGAGTTGGTTCCTGGGCAAAGTGCATTGAGTCTTGCCTCAGTTTTTATAAATTCATTAATTAGACACATTTTTACAGAAATGTACACAAATATCTAAAAATGGATATTTAATTCTTTCACTAGGTTTGCAACTCTCACTTTCAAAACTCCTTCAAAAATCTGAATAACCTTTCAGTATTCAATGCAATTTTTCTGAATAATTCTTTTAATTATTCTAACAGAATAACTTAAGAAAATCAGCATGTTGTTTCTCACTAACTCTTAGCAACAAACAAATTGTTATATTGGCTGAAGTCACAATATTATTTCCCTCTTCCGCATTCCCCCTTTTGGTTATATCCCTGTCTAGTCTTTGCAGTGCTCTCCAGGGCATTTTTCAAGTCTTTTAGTGGACATTTGATCTTTCCTTTTCTTATATTTCTGTTTTTTTCCATTTTTATTTTCTTTTACCCATTCTTTACTAACATGGCATTTAAATTATGATGCTCAAATTAAAGTAGAAATCTCTGTGCTTCCATGGATTTGATTCTCACCAGTGTTTGTTGGAACTGTTCTCCCATTATCATTTTGCTACCTGTATGCTTCTTTCTTTTCTACAGAAACAGAACTGTCCCTTACTTTTTTCTCCCAGCTATTGAGCTTTTTTAAAAGCCTCCAGTTGCTTAGGGCAATATCAAAGAAGATTGTGTGTCTCCTCAGAAGCTTCCTTCACATAATAGAAGAGGATCAAAACAGAAAGTTACTCACAACATACCAAAGCAATACTGCAACATGGCCTACTGGGAAAAAGTATCCTCTGGAAGATTATTAAGGATGCTTACTAAAACAAGGAGTAAGGTAAACAAATTTAATTTTTTTTGTTTCTGCTGACTGAATCTTATTTCTAACATATGTCATGAACAGAGCAGGTATAAAAATAAAATATTAACAGAAACAATGTCAAGGTCTTTCTAACCTTAAGCAAGCATGGCTGAAATCAATTCTTCAAAGAAAAAGAAAAAAAAAAAAGGAAAAGAAAAAGTAACCTAGAATCAGCTATGTATGTATATCAGTTTATTTCTTCAATAAAAAGTACATTAAAATTGTATAGATAAACAAACAGCAACAAAATATGTCAATACCTTTGAAAATTTCAGCTGGTTCCTGTTATACAAAATGATGTCAAAGATTCTGAAAATAATTTGATTTTGCATGTATTTTTAGTAAGAAAATTATGCTTATTAATCTTCTAGACATACTATTAATAATCAGTGTGGAGCTTTATTTTTCTTATGATAACAGTGCAGTGGCTTTATTATTTTATTGCTTGTATATTAGATATTTTTAGAAACTTTCTCGCTGCTGCAGTTAATAAAATTACTGCCATCAAAAAATGGGGAAGGTACATTCCTTTTTTTTATTGCCTATTCCACTCCATTTTCTTAGTCAAGATGTTACGAAAAATTAGGTAAGAAAAAAAGAGGGAAACTAACTTGGAGAAAACAACCCTGAAATTAGATGTTGCTCATGCTGGTACAATTCTGTGACCAAGAGAGAGGCAAGCAGAGTGAGAAAGAAATCTGGTGAAAATTCTCAGAATACTGATGGGGGGGGAGTGGGGAGAGGGGGTGTGTGGTAAGTTTCTGGGAAAATTTGAAGGGAAAATAAATTAAGTGGCAATTTTTTATTAAACTCCTACACAAACTTCAAATTGAAAACAGTAAAGTTTTAACAGTTATGATCTCTTTAACCACCTAATCACACTCACATTTCCCCTGGTTCTACTACATTTATCTTCTGGTTTGAGGTAAATTCATGATCTCTGCTAATATGCTATAAACACCATCCCTTTTAATGAGCTCAGGCATATTTATAAAGAAGAGAGCAAGAATATCAGTAAGAACAAAAACCTATGATAAATTATGATTAAATAGTCAATAGCAACCTAAAGACAGAAAGTGAACATACTATCAAAAGTAAAATCAGTAATAGAGACAAAGAAGAAAATGAACTGCTTGAGATGAGATGGGTAATAAAAGGGAGAGTAACATCATGCTGTAGAAATGCTTATTAACCATTCAGTGCTGTTCACTGGTCGATAGACTTCAAAGTTAACAAACATAAACAGAAAAAAATCTTTTGCATGAGATGCTATGAAGTATTACAAACTTTGTCCTAACTCTACCAGCTACTGCTTGTTTTTACTAAAAGGTGAAAAGGGCTATTTTGTTCACACTGTCACCAGAACTAGCATTAGCTGTACAAAAGGTCAAAAACCAGATCATAGATACAGGGTGTCATTTTCTTAAAAAATGAATTGCAAAATAAGATCTGCTCTACTTTTTTCTTATTATTGCAGCAACAGGCAATGATCTGTATTTCCTGCAAGGCAGAAATTTATTTTTGAAGGTGAGGAATGAATGACACAGAACTTCTTGGTTATGACAGCCTTGTAAACAATACTGCTTTGTGTAAACTCTCTGTTTTTTCAATTGTAAGTGGGCAACTTCTAAGCAAGTGCTGACTCTGAGCTCAGATATGCATGTTATAAAGACAGAACTAAGCTAATCTAGAAACATTACATTAAAATCAGTCTTTTATTAAAAATCCCAGTTTTGATCTCGCAGGGTAAGATCTTCAAAAGAAGAGCAAACTTTGACAGATTGCACAGCATCAAATTCAAGTGAAACTTTCACTGTCTTGTTTGCCATAGCAAAATGGAGTGGCTTTGAGATCTTAGCATTCATAGCAGAAAGGAATCTGTGATCACCTGGCTTGATGGCTGTTCTTTGCAGCTTGAGGCTATTCTACAGCTAGTGATAAGACTCTTGGTAAATTACTCATCTGCAAAACTGCTTGTTATTAATATGACTACCTTTATCCTCAGTCCTATGAGTTCTGATTTTAACAGAAAGGTTCTGTCTTCATGATATGTTTTGCCAGTATTTCATTGGGGTTTTATATTTTTGGGGGTGTACGTTTTTTGTTTATTTTGAAACTAATAAGCTGAATTTCAGTTGCTAGAAAAACAACTCGTTATGTACAGTGTCATACAGGTTGCTTAAAAAACTGCTTATTTGCTCTGCTGTATTAGGACCTGGAAGAAAAAGATGATTCTATAAAATGTAAACTCATTACATGCACATTACACATTTATGAATCTGACTGTACGCTATACTCAAAGTCAGAACTTTATGTTCTGAAATAGTTTTCCCGCTTCTCTTCCTCCCTGTTTATCCATTTCTCTTCTTTAAGCAAAACAAACTGAAAATTACCTACCACATTATATAGTTTCCTTTTTGCATGTTGTAAGGACTAAAAATAATATATTTTGCTTAGAAATGTCAGTGAAGACTTTGCAGTCATGATAAACAATTGCAAAACATGTTAATCCAAAATGCTACCCTATCCTCACAGTGAAGACCAACAGGAAAGGTGCTGTAACCAGCTGTCTTGGGATTCCACTGTTGCCAAGAATACAGCTAGTATAACTCCATCATATTATCCTTGGACATAAAATTGACTGGTTTGGAAACAAAAAATTGTATGAGATGCAAATAGCAGTGTACTCCTGTGGATAGGAACTCCAAGGGCAACTGGTGGGCATACTTCACTCAGGGCCAGATAGGCACTCTGGAATTCTGTCTAAAACAACATGTTATTTGGTTATCTTGAAATTGCTGTTCTGATTACTTGCTAGGCTGATAGTGGGAGCAGAAAGAGTTCTCAGACTTTGGCTCTAAGCAAAAGTGAAGTATTTGAGGATGTGGGGGAAAAAAAATAATATTACCATGCATCTTCTAAGACTCCAGTTCTCCTCCCTACTACTTTCCCTCTTCCATTCACATTTTCTGGAGTACCTATGCAATACTTTCTCTTGGTAGCCCTAGAAAACTGATTTGCATGCAAATACATTTGCAGTTTTAATTTTAATAGATAAAATTTTCAAAATTGTGTAAATCCTATGTATTTTTCAATTGACTTCTTGAGACAGATTTTTTCAACTATGACTGGTACTATCTACCATGATGCTCAGCGCTACAGGAACAACCTCCAAGATCAATTATTCTGTGCAGGGAGGTGCCCAAAGGTCTTCAAATAGTGACTGGAGGAGAGTTAGGTGTCTAAGCTAGGGAACAAACAGCTAGAAGGCAAGTATATCAGCATGTTGTTATTTCCTCTAAGAAATCTAATATGCTTACTGATACTTCAGAGCCAGACAAAACTTTCCTTGCATTACCTTGTAGATATAAGGATCCTTGAAATTCCAAATCTGTTACAAATTCTCTCAGTTGGATATTTTATTATGGGTTTTATAGAATGAGTTGAATGCTCTAGTTAGTTGATTACTTGACTAAGTGATTGCATCTAACTTGACATATTGTTGCAATTTTAAATTAACATGCTATTATTTACTCCGCAGTTAGCTAAAAATCACCATCTTAATCTAACTGATGTCATATGTTAAAGTTTTTCATTGGCCCATTAGGAACAATTCAAATATCTGTCAAGAATACAAGCAAGAAATATATTTTTGTGGATATTTGTATTAGAAGTAAAGTCAGCTATGCTTTAATGAATCAAACAAATACTGTTAAATCTGAGAAAATAAGAAAAAACTTTCTATGACTCTAAAGCTAAGAACTTCCTCAGTTTTTAAGCCTTTTTCCTCACTTGTCAGTGCAGTGAACAGAGCTGCAACTGATAACAGGGCCCCGCAGTGTTTTTGTGTGGGGCAAAGCTGAGCCTGACGGGTTCATCCATATGAACTCCTCACTCCAAGGCCAGCCGGAGGCAGGGCTAGAGACAGGGATGGGCACAGGTACCACCACATCATCACTGGGGCCAGGCTGGTGTTCTACTGAGCCAAAACAGGGTCCTGGCCTTGGGCAGGGGAAGTGTCACAGGTGAGGCTTGTCAGGGAGAGTGAGGCTGAATGGTGTCCTTGGTGCTCTGAGAGTTAGGAGAGATAATTCTTTCCTTTGGATCTTAACTTAAACATCTAAGTTATATCTACCCATGATCTTGCTCTTGCTGCCTTAACTATTCTTGTCTCTATTATTTTGATATTCAGTGAGGAACATTAAATACTGCATATAATTGGCATATCAGATATTTCGTCTCCACATAAACGGCGCTATTTGCAAAGTTATCTAAAAGCAACCTAGCATTATTTCATATCTGCTTTGATCAACAACTATTAACTGTTTTCTTTCTGCCATAATAGGCTCTGTTGAGCATCATTAGGGTTTTATTTTGTCATCTAAAATCAAATGCAGAAGTGCATGCATGTTCATTCACTTCTCAGTATTTTTAATGGTCCACTGCTAGAATTTACTGAAAAATACTGCTATTTTGTTGTTTTGGAGGTTTTTTTCTTCTTTTTGGAGGGCCTTTAACACTTGCAATAGGGCTTCATTCAGCCTTATTATTATCCCTAGCAGATACAGAATTTTTTGTTCAGGGCTTCACCACATAAGGTATTAATTATTGTAATCCTTTGTCAATGACACTTTTTTGTCAATCCTTGTAAGACTTCAGTCTATATAGAAATGCTGTTGTTTGAAATTAGACTAGCACAAGATTAAATTAGAAAAAGATTAAATCTCAGTAGTATGGCTTTGTCTGATATCTGTGAATACGTATCAAGTTTTGTATTAATGTAAAACCTTTTCTGAAAAAATGTAAAATTCTGAGTAAGCCCTACCCTTAAATACTGCAAAGTGAAAAAAAAAAAAATATATAAGAATTCAGTTTTCTGTTTCAATAAATCCATACATTCCAATATGTGCCTGACCATTCACAGAAAAAAAAAACCCAAATACTGTGTTACAGTAATTAATGTTGAAAATTATGATTTTGATGTTTGGTTTGTTTCTTGGGGTTTTTTTTCTGGTGCCATTTTCAATCCATTTTTTTAATTCCATGTCTTAAATTTTGTTTCACTTTTCTAAGTGTTAGTGACAGTTTGATTCTTGTTCATACAAAATAAACAGCAAGCGGTCAGATATACACACTGAAGTTTCATTTGAAACAAACCTTAAAGCAATTATCTTTTTTTTGTTCTTTCATGATTGGAGGGTGAGGGGTGGGATGAAAAAAGATAAGACATACCAAGTCCATAACTTTGTTAATTTAAAATATTTGAAAAAAATAATACAGTCTATGTAGAAAACAAAGAAAGAGGTCAGCCTTGCATTTCCCTTACATTGTTAATCAGTAGTACCAGGTTCATTATAATTACTCTTGATGTGATGAGAAAGGATATAAGAAATTATTAGCTGGTTGATTTTTAGTCAAAAGAAATACTATCACAAAGTTCTTCCACAAATTTTTAGAACTAATATTTACCCTGTAACAGACTCCACTGCTAGAAAAGTAGTATTAAAATGTATCTTCCACACATCATCCTTCATCATCTGACAGAACTGCTTTCACAGCACAGATGAAATATAATTTATTTCAAAAAACCACAAGGTGGAAAATTAATCACAAAACTAATAGTTTCCTCTCTTCATGAGGGGGAAATCTTAGCCTCAGCAGGCTAATTGGAACAGTTGAACAGCTGTGTTGTGGCAATGTGCCCTCCCCCCCCCAATGCAGTATTTCTCAAACTTCTGAAAAAATTTCACCTTCTGTATGAAAGGCTTAATGAGGAAAAAATCCTTTTGCCTTTCAGAAGAGTTTGTAATGGTGAAGTACAGAAGACTTTCTAAGTGAATATGAACAATCAAGAAGGCACAAAAGGTGTACTCATGAAGCCCAGGGTTGAAGTAGGGAGTGACTGACTGTTGCAAAGAAAGCTGAATTTAACACAAAGGGGAATGGAAAGTGGCTTTTATTTTACATAATGACTTGTTCCAGCTGAGTGGATGAACTGGTTGTACAAATGACCTTCCCTCAGTTGATCAAAAAAGGTGTGACAGTCATCCTGAGCTAGCTATACCAGAATGGGGGAAATGTTTATGTGGCTTAGCCTAACATAGAGTATCAAAACAACAAAACCAAAACGAACTTTGAAAGAAACAAAGGGCTTGAGCTGCCTTCACCCCATAGATTCTTTCCTTGCAATTGGGCACCCCAGCATGCTGAAGATGAGCATATGAAGACTAGCAAACAGGAAGCATGCAAAAGCTAGAAACAGGGCCAAGTTACTTGGGAGAAATACAGAGACAGCCTCCATGCACACAAGAACAAGGTTAAGGAAGCCAAAACCCATGTGAAGCTGAACCAAACAAGGGATGTGAAAAGCAAGAAGGGCTTTGGGAGGTAAACAAGTAGCAAAAAAGAAGACCATGGAATATATGGGCCTGCTGCTGAATGGGACAAGGGATCTGATGACAAAATAAACAGAAAATTCTAAGATACTCAACGTCTTCTTTCCCTGTCCTTCTCTGGTAAATTTAATCTTTGCTGTATGAAACTCTGGAGCAATGAAAACAACCTTGGTATAGAAGGATCAGGCTAGGGTACATTTCAACAGATTAAATGTACACAAATCCATGAAACCTTCTATTGACCATGCTTCGTCAGGGTATGCGGAAGGTGAGATTGCTTCACTGAGTGTATCCAATCAAGGATCTTTTCAGTGCAAATGGCGCAATAAGTAAAGGGGAAGGCAAAAACACTCAAAGATAAGTAATAATGTAGACTACGCCTAAGACGAAAAGCTTCCAGTCGCTACTTGATGAACCATTAAGAAACCATCTACAAGGCTTTGGAGAGGGCTAAGGTAACTTTGCAACTGACAAGAAGGAGGGAAAAAAAAGAGGAATATGAGGATATTTGACAGGGAAACCTGTGGGATCGTGCAAAATTTAAAAGGAATGTTTAGGGGAATGGGGCTGAGGAGAAGCAAAGTGAGGAACAGGAAAAAATGGGTACAAAAGGCACCACTGTGGCAAGTCAGTACTTCCCTCCACAGAATCCAGTACCCTTCCACCTGATAACTGCAGTCTTTCTTATCTTCTTATGAAATCTTTTCTTAACTATCTGTCTGTGTAATCTCACTCTACCCAATATGTGTGTGTTTCCAGGACTAAGTGCTAGCTATTCGAGGAACCAATGTGACTGGATGTAAACCACTTACAGGAGGGAGACAGAGAATGTCAGTGCCCGGCCTGTCGTGCCAGAAATTGGAGCAAGTAGATTCTCAGCATCAGTAGCTGGAGATGCCACAGCTTTCCTGAGCATGTCATAGAATCATAGAGTCATAGAATCATATAATCATAGGATCATAGAATGGTTTGGGCTGGAAAGGACATCAAAGATCATCTGGTTCCAAGCCCTCTGCCATGGCTAGGGGCACCTCCTGCTAGACCAGGTTGCTCAAAGCCCCATCCAAACTGGCCTTAACAGCTGAAGGGGAGAAAGAGGACATGGCTGTCCATTCTTATGCTTTATGGGAGTCCAATATGTAGCCAGCCACATCAGTGTCCTCTTTCTGTGTGGGTGTGTGCATGTGTGTGCATATATGTATCTGGGATTCATGTTTAGTTTCACACTAGTTGAACCTGCAAATGGGAAGGCAGTAGTAGTGTTTGAGGCCTGGGTGCCCAGGTGCACTAGGCAGGGCTCCAGCTTCCTTCCTTCAGGAGGAAGTCCTGGGCCTGGAGCTGCTGGAGGTGGTGGCTGCTTCTGACATCCCTTAACAAGACAGTTGTGCTGCTATTCAGAGGAACTTCACTGAGCTGAAGAACCAGACCAAGAGGAATCTTATTAATTTCAACAAAAGAAAAAGTGCAAGGTCTTGCACTGGGAAGGAATACCACATGCATCAGTAAAGGCTGGGGGCCAGCAGGTCAGAAAACATATCGATAGAGGAGGATTGGGAGTCCTGGTGGACAATAAACTGACAATAAACCTTCACAGCAAAGGTGGCCAACAGCTTCCTGGTTTGCATTTGGAAGAATAAAACCACCAGGTGCCAAGAGGTGATCCTTCCTCTCTACTTAGCACTTGTTATGCTACATCTGAAGTGACGTGTCCAGGTCTGGGCACTCCAGTACAAGAAAGACATGGACATACTAGAGTCAGTCCAGAGAAAAGCCAGGAAGATGAGTAAGGGGCTGGGCCATCTTCCAAAAAGAGATTGAGAGAGCTGGAACTAAATAGCCAGAAGCAAAGAAGCCTCAGGGGGGATCTTATCAGTGTGTACAAATACTTAAAGGGAGGATGTAAAGAAGATAAGAGCCCACTGACAGGACAAGACGCAACAGGCACAAATTGACATACAGGAAATTGTGTTGCAACATCAGAAAAAATATTTTTTTAATTTTGATAGAGACCAAATTCTAGAACAGGCTGCCCAGAAAAGCTGTGGTAAAGTCTCCATTCCTGGAGATATTCAAGCCTGAAAGGACACAGTCGTGAGCAACCTGTTGGAGTTGACCCTGCTTTAAGCAGGAGGTTGGACTAGATGACCTTCAGAGATCCTTGCTTATCCTAACTATTCTGTGACCCTGTTATTCTATGATGATAGCCAAAAACAGTAGTTTTCCTCAATGTTACCAACTTTTCTATAATTTTTTTATATTAATCAGTGAGACTGGAGCTCCATAGCAGTGAAGTTATGCCAAAAAGAAATGTGTAAAAGAGGACACAATACCTACACAAGAGAAAACACTGGGTATGCCAAGAGAAGAACCCTAAAAGCAATCTCAAAGTGAAAATAATTTAGGCACTCTGAAGTATATTGCAAATTAAATTCTGCTTAAAATTTTGCCTTTCTGATTTGCAGTAATTTCTAATATGTGCTTGTATTGAACGTTATCATTAGCTGATGACTGTATACCTGATAAATTATTTGAGTTATTGCGCTCTATTCTACTATTAACAAGTGTCAGTGCCAAATTTCTTGCTATTACACTAAGTAATGTAATGTATGCAAATATACACACATATATAGAAAATTTATAGGGAGACTATCAGAAACTAATCAGTGGGAAATAAGATTACTGACCATGAGAGAAGAGTTATATGAAACTTTTTTGAAGTATTAAAATTATGTTGTGTGGAGTGGAAAAAAACAATTTATTTTCATTTTCATTTATGTACAGTTTCATCAGTTGAACTAAAGGAAAACAAAAAGAGAAATAGGAGCAATCAAAGATCTCAAAAAATGTGTTGTCTTCTAAAATTTTCATCATTTCAAACATGTTTCAAAAATCACACATAATCATTCAGTCTGTCCAATATTCATGTTCAGAAAAAGGCTGGCTAACCTGTGTCATCAGGACATTTTTGATTGCTTCTTCCAGGATTTTTTTCAGATAACAAGGTAAACTTACTTTTCATCATGCAAGATATAGAGGAAATCACTCCACATAGTTGGCTGGCATTTTGCTTTATTCTGGAGGTGGGGATAATAGGTATCTTTCACTGTAATATCAGATGATAGGACCTGGGGGTGCTGATTGACAGCTGGCTGAACATGAGCCAGAAATATGACCAGGCAGCTAAGGTGGCCAACAGCATCCTAGTCTGTATCAGAAATAGTGTGGCCAGATGGAGCAGGGAAGTAATAATCCCCCTGTACTCGACACTGGTGAGGCCACACCTTGAATACTGTGTTCAGCTCTGGGCCCCTCACTACGAGAATTATTCAGCTGCTGGAATGCATCCAGAGAAGGGTAACAAAGCTGGTGAAGGTCCTAGATCATAAGTCTTACAAGGAATGGCTGAAGGAACTGGGATTGTTTGGTCTGGAGAAGAGAAGGCTGAGGGGGGTACCTTACACTTCCAGGGACTGGGCATCTACAACTTCTCTGGGCAACCTTTTCTAGCGTCTCATCACCTGCATGGTGAATAATTTTCTCCTAATATCTACTCTAAATGTCCCCCTTTTCAGCTTAAAGTCATTCCCCCTGTTCTGTCACTACAGGCTCTTGTAAAAGTCCCTCTCCAGATTTCTTGTGGGCCCCCCTTAGGTACTCGAAGGCTGCCATAATGTCTTCTCTGAACCTTCTCTTCTTCAGGTTGAACAAGCCCAACTCTCCCATCCTGTCTCCATAGCTGAGGTGCTTCAGCCCTCTGATCATCTTCATGGCCCTCCTCTGGACTCGCTCTAACAGGTCCATGATCCTCTTGCGTTAGGGGCCCCTGACCTTGAACGCATTACTCCGGGTCTCATGAGAGCAGGACAGAGGGGGAAAATCACTTCCCTCAACCTGCTGGCCATGCTTCTTTTGATGCAGCCCAGGGTACGGTTGGCCTTCTGGGCTGGAAGTGCACGCTGCCAGCTCATATTGAGCTTTTCACCAATCAACGCTCCCAAGTCCTTCTCCTTAGGCTGCTCTAAATCCATTCTCTGCCCAGCCTGTATTTCTGCTTGTGATTGCCACAATCCAGGTGATGGATATTTGTGTTAAAGAATACCAACATCTTCAGGTTTTCTTCTGACTGCAAATTAAGCTGGAGTTATCTAAAGATTTGTCAGTAAACAAGTCAGTATGTCTAGTGAAAAACTACCACGTTTTTTAACTTCAATATGTGGTATGGATCCTCCTCAATAAATAAAGCTACTATGATTTTCTGTGCTTGGTCTCAAGATATAAATGAAGCTTGATAAGCTCCTTGACTGGAAATCAAAGTGAGCATTTAGAACAAAAATTTGACTTTCTTGTAGCTAGCTGTGAGTCTTTGATACAGACTAAGAAGACAAGCTACTTAATCAACTATACTTAGTGAAGATAATGAAAACTCAATGACCTCACTGTGGTGAATAAGCTGCAGATCTTTGATGAAAAGTGGAGATTTTATTTTGTCCAACTTACTGAAGTAGGCGTTTCTTTCAGTGATCAACTTATCTTGAAACAACTGCTCTCCCCTTTGTAGCATTAGTTGAATGTAACAATTATCATTTAGAAATAGAACCAATAGCTGAATGTCACTGCTGTTCTGCTTTCATTTAAGACCTCTACGGCTTATTCTTAGCCATCAGAGTATTATGAATGTGAGTGATAATAACATGGGACACTGCAAATGAGAGTAGCAGAAGAGTGATTAGTCTTCCACCACTTCAGCTTTCTAGAAAAAAGTTACTTTAAAAAAGGACTTCAATTTTTCCTCTGCAACTTCGAAATGACTTCGTCTTTGAACTTTATTTCAGGGGGAAAGAGAGGGAAGGAGTTTCTTGCATTATCCTTACATATCCTTAGATTTTTGGAATTTGGGAGTTTGTGTTCCTTCACTTCTTGAGAATTCCCAAAAAATTTCAGCGACCTCTAGCATAAAGCCTCTCCTTTTGAACAGATATTTTTTCCAAACTAAAAGACTATTTAATTAAAACATAATTATAGATGAATTGCTTAAGAAGTTTAAGTTCCCTGATATGGATTGTTAGAATTATGAGGGTTTATTTTTTAGAGAGAAAGATGTTTCTGATTCCTGGCTGAAAGTCAAATGGGATAATGTGCCCCTACAGCAAACAAGGTGAATGGCAACCTGGGCTGCATTAGAAAGAGGGCTGCAAGCAGGCTGAGGGAGGTGACCTTTACCCCTTATTCAGAGCTGATGAATTCACAACTGAACTCTAGTTCTGGGCTCCTCAGTACAGGAGAAATGGATATACTGGAGAGAGTCTGACAAAGGACCATAAAGATGTCAAAGGGACTGCAGTATCTCTCCTATGAGGAAAGGCTGAGACACCTGGGACCCTGCAGAAGAAAATGCTCTTGGGGAATCTCACCAATATGACGGTACGTTATCATTGATGTTCCAGCTATGTGTGCAGAAATAGAAGTTGCAAACACATAACGAAAGAATTGCAAAAACACAGCTAAACTGTGTGTTTGAAACATACCAGTATCTTGAAAAGAAATCAATCAGCTTTTGAAGTCAAATTGCATTCTGAAAAATTATGTCTCATTCTGTGCCTACTCTTTGGATGATGCAAATGGCATCCATTGAGTCTGTATCTGGTTGCAGTTTCTGATATTATTTGCTCCTTCAACCACTCTGCATACTTCATGACTCAGGCTTAACTCTGGCATTCACAGCCCTCTGGAACACTGCACACTCAGACTTTGGACCACTGAGCATCACTGACACACTGCTATGTCAAGCACTGTGGCATGTAACACACAGCTTTGGCATCACACTGTAAAATCACTAGCCTAATAAGCACAGATGTGATTCTCAGAGAATTTTAAACTCTTTCAAATGAAAAACTCTTGAAGAAGACCTAAACAGAATATTCAGTGAGGAGAACATACTCTGAAAATCTTGGCCTGGTGACCAAGAAAAGCTTCTTGATACTGTCTTCCTTAGGGATATGAATATAGGCTCTGCTGCTGTTTCTGTACTACACTCCTTTACATAGCCAAGAGATGTCCTACTTCTGACAAAGTAGTCTTTTTTTAAGGACATAAGCCCACTCTTTTCTTAACCGTTTTTCTGTCTCCAGATTTATTTAGTATTCCCACAGCTTTGATTCGTTCTTTGTCCCGTACTGTGCTCCTGTGAGCTGTTTTGTAAGGCACCAGTTTTGGTTTTGAGGACTTCAGACAGTTGTGGTGAACAGCGGCACTAAAAGGTCAGCACTGCCTCACTTTACATCTTGGAAGATTTAGTCCTGCACTCCTATTAATGTTCAGCATTATGCAATATTAAAATTTTGACCTTCCAGTGAACATCTGTAGCAAGGCTTGTTGATATTAAATAGTCCATGCAGAATTACTCTAAGGTCAACTTCTTCCCACTTACCTACTGTTCTAAGAAGTACTTGTAGCTTTGAACATTGTTGCTTAGTATCAGCCTCTTTTCTCAAATATTTTTCCTGTTATTTCTGTCATTTATGTCTACTGAAAAGTAATCACATTTTTGTAATAATGCCTCACTTTACATTTGTTTAGAAAATTCTGCAGTAATAGCATCTTCTCGAGAGATTTTTCTTTTGACTTTACTGCACTTTACACAGGTAAGATGACTACTGAAAATTAAGGTCGGATCAACACTGGTCCAAACTACAAAAAAAGAACAAGGTAACTCTGGATTTTCTCAATTTAGTCTTGGTAAGAAAAAACCCAAGGCCTTTCTTCCCGAAAATAGCACCTCTTTGAGGCATATTCACAAAAGGATTTTCTTTTTTAGCTTTACCAGAAATAAATACTTACAAATGATTGCATTATATAAAAATGTGAAATCTTACATGATAAAACCTGTGATTCATTTAATTCTCAAGTTAAAGAGGAACATGAAGGTTTCTTTAAGCTGGTGAGGTGAATGAATCATTAAGACAAGAATGTGTCATTTGGCCAATTTAAAAGTTACGGATGTAGTTACATAGAAAGCTCATCTGTAGATCAAAATGTCACAATATTTTTTTTAAGTGGTTTCAATGGACGCTTCAAAATCTATTTGAAAAATGGTTTTACTCAGTCATCTGAAACCTGACTAGCATTACCATAAAACTGAAAGTAGTCTATAATAATACAGAAAATCGGGGGGGGGGGGGGGGGAAAAACAGGGTTGAGGGGGGTGGTGTTTAAGGGGCCCTTTTTTTTTTTGTT
>WYDI02037218.1:0-15170 GCA_009867235.2 Psittacus erithacus | reverse complement strand
GAGGCACTGGAATGGGCTGCCCAAGGAAGTTGTGAATGCTCCATCCCTGGTGGTGTTCAAGGCCAGGTTGGACAGAGACTCAGGTGACATGGTTAGTGTGAGGTGCCCTGTCCATGGCAGAGGGGTTGGAACTAGATGATCTTATGGTCCTTTCCAACCCTAACTATCCTATGATTCTATGATTTCTTAAAATTCCATATATGTGTATATTAATTACCTCTGTCTATAATACTTCTCTTTAAAAGAAAGAATAATAACAGACATACCAGACTTACTAAAAAATCTTGCATTTTATTTTTAGCAGGAAGTGTAAAATGACATTGTCAAGAACTTCTGAGTTTAATATCTGAATTTTAATGCTTCCAATAATTCAACAATAAAGAAGGAAGAATGCACAGCTTGGTACTGACTTTATATCTGAAGAAACAATAGGTTTCTGCCATTGGGACAAAAATAAGAGGCTATTTATTTGCACAAGGGAGTGGATTTCCTTCACTTTTTCTTAGTCATGACACAACCACAGAATTAATATTCTCCTAAGAAGAAATCTATAATCTGCGTTTAGGTAGATAGTTTAGAAATTATGTTAGGTTTCCTGCTCCTCTTTTTCTTACAGGTATTGTGAATTTGATTCATTTACATAATATTTTTCCAACTTTGGGTATTGTGGCAGACTTTTAAGTACAAAATACTTTCAATTATACTTCCTTCTGTCTACAGCTTCGACACTACAGTGTAATCCTAATAAAAGGCGGCTTAGGCCTCTATAAAATAAATCAAATAAACTATATATTGATATTTCTTTGCAGATCAGGATTTGGTTTCTTTATAGCAAGTCCTAAATGAATTTGTTTGGCTTCCAAATGCGACTGAAGTAAGGTAGTCAATAAAGTATTGCTTTCTCTCTTTCTTGTACTTAAATTGGCACAGAAAGACATGTCCTTATGGCTTAAAATAACCTGCACGTGAATTGCATAGTAAGCAATGGCATTCTATGTGAGCTGCAAGTCTCTGGTCACCAGCTACATGAAGGCTGCTTCTATCAAAGTTGCTATTAGCCATGAATATCTGTGCAGGCATTTTTCAAAATTACAGTTTTTCCCCAGAACGAAAGTCACATCAATATCATGACCTCAAGTGATACCTAAATCAAGGCAAGGAGGAAACAACCTTCAATAGCAGACAGCAACAAGTTACATGCTTTTCTGTACTTTAAACATTATAGCATTTCTGCATATATGCACTATATTGTACCTTCTACATTTGATAAATTTGATTTTATCAAAGTAGAAGTCCTTAGGAATCCTAGTTATATTACCTGTATTTTTATATGTTATGTTTTTAGTGTAAGAAGCAATACTGAGGCATTTCCAGAGAGATCACTCACCTATGGAGAGTTTGTGATAGTTAATAAACTCCCTAATTCTCACATTCCTGAAACACTAATTACAGCAGCAAACTCAATCGAATACTTTAAGAAGAGTTTACCTTACTGGAACTTGACAGAGTACCTTTTGAGCTAGAAAAAAAATCATAAAAACAAAGTTTAGGTAGAACCTAGATCTACTTTTTGGATCTTTAGCCAGTGTGCATTCTATGCTGAGACCATATTTTTATGGCATTGTTTCTCAAATTTCATGTTCATAATATGTTAATTAAATGCTAAGGAGGATCTGCTCTGATTCCATTCAATAATTGAGGATTACTTTTTGCTTATTGCAATATTCCTTTAAAATACATAATAAGATTTTTATTTAAGTAAGAGGTAGCTCAAAAATTCAACAGGATATTTAAAATTAAATGGAAAGTGATTCCTAAATGTCTTGAAGTAAATGGAATACCATGATTTCTGCATTTTAAGAAGGTTATTATGTGGTCAAAACATCAAGTGCAATGCTGCAAAGCTTCTTAAATTCAGTCATCACTATTATTTACACAGGTAATACATACATTAGAAGAAAAATACTATAAAGCGAATATAATTTTAAAGTGATATAATTGCTTCTAACTTTTCTGATCAAAAAGCATAGATGCTCTTTTTAATTATGAAAAATCCTCTTGGAAAAAGATATGTCTCCTGTACCCTGAAATTACCCCAGTACATTAGAATATTCAAGATTATGAGTAACATTCAGAAGTAAAAGAAGGCCTAATGACTTCTTAAAGCTCCTGTGTAGTATGATGATGAAATGACTAGTTAGTATAATGAGAACAAACTAGAAATATAGATTGTATAGTTTTACCTTAATGGCTGCTTACTGACATGCTATCTTAAATATAATTGGTCAAGAACATTCATTTTACAGTAATAATTTTGTATTACACTTCCCTAAGTTATGTCATTCTGGCCAGCATTAATACTTTTTGCTGTCATCTTGTAGTTATATTTTTAGCATTTGTAATGTTTTCAGATATTGGGAATATATGTGTAATTTAACCCATACTGCCAGCTCAGCCCCGCACAACCATGCACTCTCTCTTCCCAGCAGGATGGGGAAGAGAATCAGAAGGGCAAATGAGAGAAAACTGTGAGGTAAAGACAGTTTAACAGGTAAAGCAAAAGCCATGCATGAAAGCAAAGCAAAACAGTGAATTCATTCACCACTTCCCATGGGCAGGCAGGTTTTAAGCATCTTCACGAAAACAGGGCTCCATTACGTGTAATGGTTTTTTGGGAAGGCAAATGCAATCACCCCAAACACTCTCCCTATCCTCCTTATTCCTTCTAGCTTTATAAACTGCTTATGAGACCATATGGTGTGGAATATTCCTTGGGTCCATTGGGATCAGCTGTCCTTGCTGTGATGTCTCCCAATTTTGCGTATCCCCAATCTCCTCGCTGGTGGGGTGAAAGGCCTTGACTCTGTAAGTGCTGCTCAGCAACAGCATAAACAAACCTGTGTTATCAACACCATTTTGGTCACAGATCTGAAATATGGAACCTTGAAAGCTAGTATGAAGAAATTTAAGTCTTTCAAAGCCACTATATTAGGAACTTCCTTTAATTTCTATATATTATTCATATATATATATATAAAATAAATTATCAGAAATATGTACTGTTCTGCATTTTATTGAGTAGTTTTCTTTGGTAGAGGTGAGCTAGAAAGGAAAACTTACCAGATATGAAAGCTATGATTATGGCAGTAGAAAGACAGATGGCAAATACAGAGTGCTAGAATGGCAAATGATGTAGAAAAATCAAAGCTGCTGGTACTTATTTGGCAGACTTTTAGTTTTACATATCTACCACAGTTTACTAAGGTCATGAAGATTAATGAAATGGGTCAATGAACTCAGCAAATAATTTGACAAAACCATAAGTTTTAATTTATCTCTTAACCAAAGTATGGAAAATGGAAAGGACAAAATCCAGTGAAGCTCTTGAAGTTCTTCTCAGAATAGAAATATGAAAATCAATGGAGTTTCACACTGAAACAAAAATGGAGCTCACATACTGTCATGGTTTAAGCCCAGCTGTAACTCAGAAAACCACACAGTTGTTAGCTAACACCTCCCCTCCCTTTCCTCCCCCCCAGCTCCCAGAGGGATGGGGTGGAGAATCAAAAGCATGTAACTCCCACAGGTTGAGATAAGAACAGTCCAGTAACTAAGGTATAACACAAACCACTGCTGCTACCACCAATAGTAATAATGATAAGGGAAATAACAAGGGAAGAGAATACAATCACTCACCACCCACCGGCCAAGCAGCGAACTAGCCCTTCTGGGTAACTCCCAGTTACATCCTGGGCATGACGTGCTATGGTATGGAATACCCCTTTGGTTAATTTGGATCAGGTGTCCTGTTTCTGCTTCTTCCCAGCTTCCCCTCCTCCCTGGCAGAGCATGAGACTCAGAAAGTCCTTGGTCAGAGTAAACATTCTAAGCAGCAACTAAAAACATCGGTGTTATCAGCATTGTTCCCAGGCTGAAAGTCAAAAACCCAGCACTGCACCAGCTACTAAGCAGGAGAAAAATGACTGCTACTGCTGAACCCAGGACACATACCTTACAACTTCCAGCAAAGTGTACTTTTTTACTTTTACTTACTAAAAGAACAAGAGACAACAAGAAAAATATATTTAAAACAAAAAACCATGATTGAGCAAAAGTCATAGTAAATGTTGATGTGATGATTTAAAAATAAAAGAAATTTCTTTGTTTTTTGTCTTGCTGAGATCAGAAGCCTATTGCACAGTAGACTAAGAATGAAAAAAATAAGCCCAAGGGGGAGATATGTCCCCCAGTCTTCTATGGAAACTTATTGTTTTGTAAAGGAGATGACATAGTGTGCTAGATTGACCCTGGCTGGAGGCCAGCTGCTTACCAAAGCCATTCTATCACTCCCCTCCTTAGCTGTGCAGGGGGGATTAAATATAACAGAAGGTTCCTGGGTTGAGATAAGGACAGGGAGGTCACTTATCACTTCTTGTCATGGGCAAGACAGGCTCAACTTCAGGAAATTAATTTTTTACCAATAAAATCAGAGAAGGGCAATGACAAGTAAAACCAGATCTTCAAACACTTTCCCCCCACTTCTTTCAAGGCTTAACTTTACTCCTGATTTTCTCTACCTCCTCCCCAGCAGCTGCACAGGGGTATGGTGAATGGGGGCTACTGTCATTCCTTCCTTCTCAGGGAAGGATTGCTCACAGTCTTACCCTGCTCCAGATTGGGGTCTTTCTCATGGGAGACAATCCTTTACAAAATTCTCCCGTGTGAACCCTTCCCAGTGGCTGCAGTTCTTCATGAACTCCTCCAGCATGGGTCCTTTCCATGGGGTGCAGCCCTTCAGGAACAGTACGGGTCCCCTGTGGGTTACAAGTCCTGTCACAAGCCTGCTTCATGAGCCTGCTCACAGCAGGCTCCACAGCCTGCTCCACAGCCTGCTCCACAGCGGTCATGAGGACCTCCATGGACTGCGAGGGTACAGCTGCTTCGCTATGGTCTGCACCACAAGCCACAGGGGAACCTCTGCTCCAGCACCTGGAGTACCTCCTCCCTCCTTCACTGACCTTGGTGCCTGCAGGGCTGCTGCTGCTCTCACAGATCCCCACTCCTCTCTCTGGCTGCCAAAACCTTTCCATACAAACCCAGTAGACATAGCTATCAGGTTCTGTGTTTACCACGCAAACATTTATGAGCTATGACCATGAGATACAAGTAACAGTTATATTTCTCTATGCTGCTCTGATTTCTGATATGTTTTGATATATTTGTTCTGATATATACATTTTGATGTAGTTTAACATTTTAGGTTAAATATATGTTAACTCATTACCTGGCTATCCCAATATCTAGGAAGATTTTTGCTAATATTTCTTTTGTGTTTCCTTAAAATACTTTAAAAGAAAATGTTCGGAATTAAATTTGTGCCAAAGAGAAGCGATACATTTTATTTAAATTTGTATTTCCTTGCAGGCTATGTATTTATTTAAATATATTAGGCTGCAATCAAACTGAAGATCAAAGATATAATGTGGTGTTCATTGACAGAACAGGGATATATTTTTCCCAAACTAGCACTTAGAAATCTGAAAATGCAAAAGTTATTACCTTGTTTTGATTCCAGTTTCCTTTGACGCTTCTGATTATCTAAGATGTGTCTTCATATACTATAATTCTATGTGTTACTGCAATCTATATATTTTAGAGACATATGGGAAGCACATTATGCAGCAAAAGTCTGAACAGAAAAGTAAACCTGGAGGGAACGATAAGAATCAGGGGGAAAGCAAATAATGTCAGCAGCACCTTGTTTTGCTTCTGTTTTTTTCACTACTTTCTCTGAAATCAAACAATATTTAGACCAATGTAGAATTTTAGGGTCTACGAGTTTTACTGTCTCTGGTGTTTAAAATCTTGATAATTTGAAAGTCTTTCCAAAGATGAAGAATGGCTTGAAGAAATAGTAAAGTTTGGATCATTGCGCTGGCTTTGTCCTTGTCCTTTTCCCAAAGTGTAAGAAGCTCTTTGATGCCATAAGCTCCTGATTTTGCCTTTCTTATCCATTATGCCTTTGCTTTATGCAATGACATTGCCTAAGGTCATCAAAGAACAATTCTGGTCTTTTCCAGGCAAGAGTCTAAAAAGTGGATATTATGTTACTTTACCCACATGTAGTATGTTACTTTCACTTAAATTCACAGACTTAGGATTTTTTGTTGGGTTTTTTTTCCATTTAATATACTTAGTACCCAGGTTGGCTCTAAAAAAAACACCAGAAAAAAATCCAAAAAATAAAAACAAACCAAAAAACTCCAACAACAACAAAACCCCAAACAAACAAACCTACACCAAAAAATAATCAAAAAACAAACAAACAAACAAACATACGCTTAGAAACAGCTGGCCAAATGTAAACCTTCTTTCCTGTACTAGCTCCTTCCAAAGTTTGCATCCCACTGCAATCCATAGCAAACAGCTTTCTACAATTCCATGATAAAATGATGCAGTAAGTTAGGTGAGAAGAAACCCCTTGAGGTGGCTGGAAAAACCTCTTGCTAAAAGCAGAGCTAGCTTCAAAGTTATGTTATGCTCCAGACAACAGATTTCTCAAGAGCTTTGAGGATTTGAGGGAGCTCAAATATTTTAATACATTTTACATTTTTTTTATAAGATATTAATTAATGTCTTTTAAACCACAATTTCCACTACACTGATTTTATAAGACTGAGCTCTAGTTTACAGGGACTACTGTATGCATAGGTCTAGATTGTGTTTGCTTTGGTATGGCTATACTGAATAAAATAAGATCTTCAGTGTGACACATGTTGCAGAAATCCCGCTTGTCTGAGAAATGCTGCTCTGGTATTTGAGTGGAGGAAATTAATTCCCTGATTATTAGCTACAGATTAACTCATGAAGTGCCGTTCATGGAGTACTAATAAACTGGGTATAATTAAAGAGTTTTAGAAAATCTTGAGAAGATTGTGAGAAATAATCACTAAATAAATGAATACAGCGCAGAACATAACAACTCCATTTTATGTCTGAAATCTGCTTTTTAGTTCTATTTATACTTTAGGAATATTAGTAGAAAAAGTCTTAAATTATATAATTTTATATGTTAGATGAAAAACAATGATATTATGTAAATTCTAGCTGTCGCTGTGATTGGCAGTATTTCAAACTCTCCCTTTTGTGGTTCTGTTCCAAATAAAGTCTACCCAATGCATATGCACACACTGTACATTTTCTGTCTTTTCTGTCCATTTGTCTCTAAATAAAACAATGCTAGAATAGAATCAAACTTTCATATATTATGCTGTCAAATGAAGTCAGGTGTCTTTTATCATTAATCTGAATTCAATTGTCCCTATAAAATGTGACGTTCACGATATTGCTGCATTAGTACTACTAAATTCTTCACAGCTGTGCACAAAGCCAGCACAGTAATGAAAAATAAAAGATCTGTTTCTCCATTTTCTTACTTCCACATTATCTGTGTGCAAACAGTCCCTATACAATAATGAGTTTCCATGCCATTGGTAAAAATAGATAGATTTCCAATAATTTCTCTGGAATCCATGTTATATATAAGTAAAATTTGTAAAATTTTGCTTGAAATTTTTTAAAACAAATTAGTAACAAAAGAGAGAGATACAAGTATCAATTTAATTAGTAGATGTAGTCTGATGCTCCACCTAACTTAAGCTGCACATTTTCCTATTATAGCCACAGTTGCTGGGCATAACAGAATAACAACTCAGGTTGTAGTCACAGACAGAGCGCTTCAGTGGGCTGACAGCATTCATAGTTTAGAAGGCCAGGTAAAAATCAAGAAGGGAACTGTGTGGAGCAGAATTACTTTTTATGAATTAATTGCTTAAACAGATATTTGCAACATATCTTTTAACACCAATATTATTCTAATCAATTTCAGATTTGAAGAAAATATTTTATGGCTGGCTGACAGTCGTACAATGAATAGGACCGAGAACAGTGGGATTCTGGAGCTGCAGTAATTATTTAAGAAGGCAACACTTTTGCCTAAACAATATAATGGTTTCAGGCAAATAGATGAATCAGACATAAATGGACTGACTGATATGTCCTGAATTTGTAATAGTCGAGCGGGAATTTGTCATAGAAATTTCAAATACTTCAGTCTCCTGCACTCAAGATACTTCTTCCCAGTAGGCTCTGAAATGCAGTGATATAGTAGTGCTGCACTGGTGTGAGAAATACTTCCTGAAATATTTCATGTCGGCTGTTCATGTTGGAAAAATGGTAGCCAAGGTAAAAGAAGCACTACTGAGGCTCAATCTGCAGCAGTTTCCAAAACTGAATTTGATTTCCTAAGGAAGCAAAACAGAAACACAGTATTGCTTGCCCACTTGTTCATACCTTAGATTCTGCAGCTAACTTGTGAACATATTTATTAATTTGCATTAAATACAGCAGAGGAATAGAGTGACATATTTTGTAAAAATTGGTGAATAAGTAGAAGAAAGATGTCCAAAAGATTGTCACACCAGAGAGGCAAGCTGCAGTCTGAGCTCAGCAGCTATTGCTTCTATTTGCCCTGCTGGCTAGCACATTAGCAAATTACCAGCGCATCACATGCTCAGCTAGGAGCCAGCCACAGCATGCTGCTTTTTGCTCAGGTGGTGATGAAGGACTTCGGAAGAGGGTCTAAATCCTGTCAAGTCCGTTGAAACAGGGCAGATGTGCTGGGTAGTGAAAAGATAGCAGGATGTAAGATTCTTTCAGGAAAATATTCTGTAGAAACCACTCTCTGCTAACTGTCGTTCAGAAAACATCTACTGAAAGGTCTTGCTGGTTGTTTGCATGCTCTATGTGTGTGACAAGTATGAGTAACTCTGGAAGGTGAAAAAATGATAGTGCTGCCAATAGTATTTTGTCTAGAACATTACAGAGCAGTGAGTCTCTGAATTTCATCACTTAAGCCCCAGATTCCTATACCTCCAGTTCTGAGTACTGGAAATTGAATTAAAAAGTCCAACTGGGTCAAAATTGGTAACACTGCCTCGCCTGAAGTTACTGGTGAGTAAAATTCAGATCACCTGAGTGAAAGACAGAATTAACAGAATGAATAGGTCTGCTTTTGTTGCACTTGCCCTGTAAAACAAGTTGCAGTGGTAAAAAAAAAACCAAACTCTTCATGTTTTGGCTGTCCCACAAACTAGCATCACATTCAAAAGAAGTACTACTAACTTAAAAGGAACATGGGCAAAGAGATGGCCTGTCATCTTCTGTTTATATCTTACTCTGAGACAATGTCTATGGAAAGGTTGAAAGGTTTTAAAGTTGCTATCTTAAAGGAAATCTTGTGTAATAATAAATAAAAAGTGGAGAAATAAATTAGAGGAATAACTTTCCCAGGCCCACACAAGTAAGAAAAGCCTTGGTTCCTTTAGTGTCTGAATAGAAGCAAACCACCTTTTCAGTTTTGGCTCAACACAGTTCTCTTTAATCACAGACTTACAGAATGGTTTGGGTTGGAAGGGGCCTTACAGATTATCTAGTTCCAATCCCCCAGCCATGGGAAGCGACACCACACACTCGACCAGGTTGATCAAACCCCTGTCCAACCTGGCCTTGAACGCTGCACTGCTAGGGATGGGGCAGCCACATCTTGTCTGCGCAACCTGTGCCAGTGTCTCACTATCCTCATCATCAAGAATTTCTTCCTAATGTCTAGCATTTCACCTGCTGCTATGAGTCTTTCACAGCACTTGGAGACACCTCTTCTAAACAAAAATTCAGCAGAAAAATAGCTGGTTTGGACTGGTTGGATACTTTTTAGGTAATATTCCTAAAAGAGGGAACAGATCAAAATTCATATAAAAGAACATGTCTGGCTGCTTCAGGAAATTTTGGATAAATAACTGAGTTCAAGGCCTCTACAGTCATTTCCAGAAGTTTCATGCTGAACCTTTTGCATTTTAGTCATTAACTCAGGCTTCAATAGTGGTTATTTGGATGTTATATTGCATTATCAAGGGGATTATAAAAGCTTTTTGAAACCAGCATGTTCTGCTTTACACTGTAGTAACCTCTTCAGTGCTGCACCAATCATTACTAGATTGATTTTTGCAGTGGGAACTAATTTAGCTTATTTGGATCATTCATAATGACATTTTCCTTTGCTTGGTTTTCTTTCTATGATGTTAAGTTTCAAAGTGACAAACATGAATCCTTGTGAAGGACCTTGTGAAGGACTTGAACCTTTAATATGCTGGAGTCTCTAGCTTTATTAGTATTATTATGGGTGGTATGAAAGAACAAATCTTTCCGTGTTTTCAGTATAGCCATATGAAAGTTAAAAGCTTGGGGGTAGAAAATTCCATATATGCGCAACCATATTATTCATTGAGATTTTTTTAAGTAAAAAATCCAAATGTGAGATTAGAATCTGAGTCTTAATTAGGAAATGAGTCTTCTCCCCAGACATTTGTAAATGCTCAGATTTGCGGGTTTGATTTCAGGTTCATTTTTAGACGCAGAAGTTTTCCCCACTTAGTAAGGGCTTAGATTTGAGGCATATATATGTACCTATTTTGCAAGCCCTAGCAATGGAGATTTTCTTTGCCCAAATATTTGTCATTAAAATGAACTGCATCAGTCAGCAAAGCAGCATCTTCTTAGATGATGGTATGCTATGACCTTCTTTTCAAAGAAGCTTCATATTTATCATATTAGTCTGTTTCCAATTCCGTGTTTCATGTGAGATCTCTTTGTCTTCCATATCATGACAATTTTGTTTGTATCAGGAACTCATGTTTAGCAGTTTCAGCGTCTCTTTTTGCAAATGACAGCAAATGGGACTTAAACCAGCTTCAATAGTGCTCTGTACAAACTTAAATTTTACTGATTTATAAAATAATGGTGACCTGGCTCTTAGTGGAATAGTGTAATAAGCAAAGTGTTCTGTGGAAAACACAATTTTTTAAAAGGAAAATAAGATCAAAGACTGCAGTTTCTGTGCCAACCTGTTTTTTAATGAGCCCAAATAAAACCATGATAAAGTTAAAAAAAGCTGTGTTTAATGATACCTTCTTTTTCAGGCAGAATACTTCCCATTATTTGGAAATGCTTTATTAAAACATATTTTATCTTTTAAGAGCAATTTTTGTTTGATAATTACTCTTGCTCTCCAGTAGTCCACAGGGCTTGTTCAGTTATTTTTAAAAGGCTTTTGGGTAACTTTGGTGTGCTTGCAACATATAAAACATAAGACTTTAGTTTTCTAAGGGTCTGAAATTAGTGTGCTTAGAGATTTTAATTCCCATAGCAAATGATAAAAGTAGTTATAGTTACATTTCAGCTGGAACCTTGACACCACATAGAAAAAGGTATTAAAAACCTGTAAACTAGCTTTATTTGGGGTTTAGGAGTATTGTTTTGCCACACAAGAAGAAGAGTGCCTTCTGTGTAGGTGTTTTGGTGTAAAGCTCGTTGAAGGAGCTTGAGAGAGGAAGTATCTCCTACTGAGAATGAGGCATCTTCCTGCTAATTCCATTGCTGTTTTGGAAACTGACTTTTTCATGCACTGGGAACTTCTAAATGGAATGGAACTTCTAAAACCAAAATTCTGACATTCACACTTTTTCATTTTGTGTGATTTTTGTTTTGACAGTAAATGTTAAATGCTGACATAAAATTCATATTGCCCAAAGTTTTGTTCCTGTGTATCCCTGTACTTCAACCATCACTATGGTTTACCATTCAGCATTTACAGTGGCATTTTGGCGTCTTCCATTCTAGGTACATGGTCAGCCCAACACAGCTGTTCTGTTGCTTTACCCCCTGAAAGATCAGTGTGTTCCAAAAATTTATTGTTATGAATGTTATTCTGCTGCATCATGCACAATATGGCACACAGATGGTGCAGACAAAACTCATTTAAAAGATGTATCTATCATCAACATCAAGGCGAAGTTTCACACCCATATAGCAAAGTAGATATTGCTGCCGCTGTATAGATGTTTTATTTAGTTTGAAGTTTTCTGCTTTGCTCTCTCTAAACTCTGCCTGTTAGTCAGCCCAAAGATGTGCTGTATCTGGTAGTGCATACTGTCAGGCCCTTGTATAAAAGGCTGACATCTTATGTATCACAAAATTAGATGACAAAATTATTTGATAGCTTCCAATCATATGTTTCTGCTTAAACTTTACCTGGGGAAGGCTTATCTATCACTTCAGTATTTTTCCACTGTTCATAGACTCCCTACCTCTTTACAAAAAATATTTCTAAAGCAAATAATCAGTGTTTGTTTGAGCCCTAAGGGCAAAACATTTACTATACAACACCTCACAACTGTCTAAAAAAATTATTGGGGATTTCGACACTCATTAAATTTAAGCAATTTCCACATTATGAGAAAAGTATCCAGATCAAGCTCCTTGCTTTATCTAGGACATGGCTGGAGTAGAGAATGATCTTGAGTTGTAGGATTTTTTCATAGAATCATAGAATTTTTAATGTTGGAAGGGACCTTAAAGATAATGTAGTTCCAGCCCCCCTGTCACAGATAGATAGGGAAATCATCCACTAGACCCATCCACCCTGGCCTTGAACACTTCCATTGACAGAACATTCACAACTTCTCTGGGCAATCTGTTCCAGTGCCTTACCACCCTCATAGTAAAGAATCTCTATCTAACCTAAAGCTATTCTCTTTCAGTTTAAAGCCATCCCCCCTTGTCCTATCCCTACATGCCCTTGTAAAAAGTGCCCCTCCAGATTTCTTTTAGGCACCTTTTTAGTACTGAAAGGCTGTTCTAAGGTCTCCCCTGAGCCTTCTCTTCTCCAGGCTGAACAAGTGCAACCCTCTCAACCTATCTTCATAGGAGAGGTGCTCCAGCCCTCTGATCATCCTCGTAGCCTCCTTCGGACACACTCAAGCAGGTCCACACCCTTCTTATACTGGAGACCCCAGAGCCGAATGCAGGACTGTAGGTGAGGTCTCATGAGAGCAGAATAAAGGGGCAGGATCACCTCCTTTGACCTGCTGGCCATGCTTGTGTTAATGCAGCCCAGCATATGGTTGATTTCTGGGCTGCGGGCACGCATGGTCGGGTCATACTGAGCTTTTCATCAGCCAACATCTCCAAGTTCTTCTCCTCGAGGCTGCTCTCAATCCATTCTCTGCCCAGCCTGTAGTTGTGCTTGGGATTACCCTGACCCAGTTGCAGGACCTTGCACTTGGCCTTGGCACTTCTGTTCGATTATTATCTTTGCTGAAGGCAATGGGATAAGAATTGGTCAGGACACTCTCCTAACTGACTCTATCAAACATACCATCACAGAACAGCCTTGTTATCAGATCTCATGTAATTAGTATATTTTCATCAGACCCAAAGTTTCAAGGTAGGTAACAAAGTTGAATTTTATTTACAGCTGTATATGTGTCTCTCAGATTACTGAAGACAGAATACAGCAAACTGCCCTACTCCTGTCATAGCTGAAGAGTGCTAAGCATAATTTCACCTGTACCTTCTGTGACTCTGAAGTTGCAGTAGAAGATTAACAATATGCTATACAATCTTTTCTGCCTTTTTTGTGTCAATGAGAATAGTGCCATCTTTAACTTCTGAGACTTATGGAGACACAGGAAGCTTTTTAGCATATATCTAAACAATTCTGCCAGTATATTATCAAATTCAGGTAATTTCAGATTTTGATTGTACTACTGTCTTTGTCAAGGAATGGAGATCCTGAAGATTGTTGCTCCGTTAGGAGAATAATATGAGAATTCAGAAGTGATTTTTCTTTACAAATGTTATTATTGAGCTCTTTTTCTTTTTTAATAAGTACAAGGGTAGTTTTGTAGATTATCACAGTGATTCATTCTTTATCATTACAAATTACAGGACACCAAATCAATTTTTATAATGTCAGTCATGGCACTGTTTGCAAAGTTGAACTCCTGTAGCTTTTTCTTCTGAATGTCCTAGTTTGAGTTATTTAACTGCATTTTGTTGTTCATCAAAAAAGCGTCTCTTTTCTCTATACTGTTATATACTATATAATAATATATACTGTCTATACAATATATTATATAACGTGTATAGTGTGTACATATATTTCTCTATACTATATATATTATATAATGTGAATTCTTACCACAGAAATTTGCCCCAGTCCCAGCAATCCCAGCAGATCTCCACTGGAGTGTGCAGAGTTTAGTACATACTTTTACTATTTCTAGTAAACCCTACAGTATAAAGCTAGTCAGAATGCTGGTTCCTCCCTTGACATCCACCTCTGACCAGTCTTCAGAGTATGCCATCATCATCTGACACTGAATGCACCATGGCTGTGATGGTCCAAAATGCCATGGTAGTTTTCAAGTACTTGCATTACCTCAGCCCACCATCCTTCCTCCCACTTCAGCCTTCCCCTCTATCTCATGTAAACAAACACTAGAAAGATGAAATACATAGCTGTGACTTAGCCCTGTGAACTGCATCCTTATTTCACCTATCTTGCCCTCAGGCGCCTTCCCTTTTCCTGTTACTTTCTTCTCTTCTTTCCTCCCTCCAGGGAAGACTCAGAGTTTAATTCCTTGAGCTCTGTGTCAGCTTCTGAAAAGGTCATTCCCATCTGTAGCAGGGAAAGGAGATGCTCTGCACAGGCATAAGCTGCAATCATTCCTTCACCAAGGCTTGGTTTCAACTTTAGTCATTTGCATTTATAGCACTGGGAATTACATACCATATAACAGCTGGCTTTTATACAACTATTAATCAGAGATAATTCTGTTATACTCTGGAATTACAGAAGAGAAAGTGAAAGAAGACTAACAGCATACTTTTCTATCCAAATTATTCTCTAGAAGACGCTCAGCAAACAAAAGGAACAACCTCATTTTGTGTAATAATTTTTCAAAACATACTTGGTGTTCCACATATTCCTCACCATTTTCAAATAATACTTACCCAGGTAGATGTGTGCCTCCAACTACCACAGATATCATTAGAAATAGCATTTAATTATAGCAAACCTAATAGCATGCTTTTTCATTCCCCCTAAAAGCTGCTTTGCTTGAGGCTATTACTAAAACTGATTGACATTTTAAGTTTCTAGAAATTATGTGAATGTCTGCTCCTTCTGCATACCTGTTGTGGTTTAAGCTTATTCATAAATTAGACAAAGCATGTAGCCTGCTTGTTTTCCCCCCACAACCTGTCCTTCC
>WYDI02037217.1:0-11699 GCA_009867235.2 Psittacus erithacus | reverse complement strand
CAAGGCCAGGTTGGACACAGGGGCTTGGAGCAAGCTGCTCTAGTGGAAAGTGTCCCTGCCCATGGCAGGGGTTGGAGGTGGAGGAGCTTTAAGGTCCCTTCCCACACAAACCAGTCTGTTTCTGTGATTCCCTGAACTCCCAACACTTCTTGTTTGGATTCAGCTTGGGTGCTGTAACCAGGCAGGAATAGAATCCCTGTTGTTGCAGAAGCTACCTATAGGTATTCCTGAAAAACACATAGTTGATAGTAAGTACGTGGCGTTTGTAGTGCTGTCTGCTTCTGTATTCTCCCCACAACCTCAGTTTTCTCAGATTCTGGAATTGTAATGTGATTTTACAGTTTCTGAGAATAAGTATTTCTCATCATTTCAGCAGGGTGAATGATTAGTGTTTGTATTCTGGGTGCTGTGTAAGGCTGTAAAGACAGTCTCACCATGTTGTCCTGAGTATGACTATGGAGTGCGCTGGAAAACATTCCTAAGTTTCCCCTCCCTCCACGTATGTTGTACTCATACCTCCTTGAGTTCTGTATCTGAGCTAACGGAGCTCATCTGAAAGCGTAAGCTCATTGGTGTCTGTTTTCCCCAGTGTACATTTTCACAGAAACCCTCGGAGAGATGCCTCATTGAAATTCTGTCTCTTCCCAAAGTTATTTAAAGGGAAGCAGATGACTGCCTTGGAAAAGGCTGTCATACCCCTGAAAGGTTTCTTTTTTTTCCATTCAGAAATTGGTCTAAACTAGAATCTAAATCTCATACTGACATCCCATTACACTTCTTGGTTCTAGAGCACCATAGAATCTCAATTAATGCAAGCCTGTCATTAAATCAAAGCACAACTTTTTGCTTCAGAAAAGCACTAATAAGAAAACAGTGCTTACTTATGGGAGAGCTGGCCTTCCCATGGCTTGAAATGAGACTTCAGCAGGCAGCTTCTGTATTCACTTGTCATGGGGAAATACCTAGATGTGTAGAATTGGTGAATCTTGAGTGCATTTTTCACAGAAACTGTTCTGGTGGCTCTGTATCAGAGCTGCTCTAGTTTTGTTCTTCCGTGGCTGCCATCAGCCTCTGAAGCCAGCTCCTGCCTTGCCACTGGGACCAGTCAGTGTTTCCTAGTTAGCAATCCCCTGCCAGAGCGCAGCTGTCTGCCCCAGCTGCTTTGATGGAAATAGTCTGAAGTTAATCTTAATGCAAGCATACTGGTTTCTTTCAGGTCACATTTGTGATTGTAAAGCAATTTCCATCTCCAAATATGATTTCTGTGAAGTCATAAGATACCCTTTTATTAAAGAAGTTTGAATTACTTAATTCCCAGGGGTTTTTTTTGTTCTTTTTTTTCAATGGATGGGTGGAAAAGTTGCTCTGTGTGTTCTAAATCTGCAGTTTAACTGATGTGTGGAAGTGCAGCAAGAGGAACCAGTAACTCAGCAGAGGGGAGCTGCTGAGGATGACGTGGTCAGTGTGAAAGAACAGAAAGAAGCTGGTGGGAGAACTTAGAAGTTGAAAGACTTATTTTAATGGAAGTGTCTGCTTACCCAGAGTTTCCAAATTACTTAAAGTAAAATGAAGTGTCACAGGTCTTGAAAGACTGACGCTGTTTTAAACCAGAATCTGGTCACCTTGAACACTTAATTATTTAGTATTTATACTACTGTTTCAACACAAAGGAAGACTGAATGTCTGGTGGTTTGCGTTGCAAATGACTTTCTGTATAGCTGCAGTTAGCTTGGCACATACGGGAGCCTTGTCCAACGCACCAAGCCTTGACCAGCAGTTGGTCTTGTAAGCTCACAGAAGGGAAAATGAGGATAGAAATGTTAGTTTGTGAAGTGATGTATTCTCAACAGACTTAAAGCTAAGGAAATTGGGTGCATAAATGTGTCTAACATTACTAATTATAGCTTAGGCTTTTGAAAACAGAGGTAGTTTTAAATTGAAATGTTAGATTCCGCATGGCAGGAACATTGTGTGAGTGGTGGAATGCACACAGCAGGGCAGATTTTGCCAATGATCTCTGCATTGAGCATCTTCCACTGCAGTATTTGCTGTGCTTCTTAAGTAATTTAATAAGTTTCATAAAAAAAAAGTGGTACACTGTTGATTGTAGAAGGTCCTTAACTCCTATGTGATCACTGTTTCGTTGCTACAATACTTAATGTTTGTCTTATACGTGAGCTAAGTAGTGAATACAATTGCTATTTGTAGGCCAAGAAGTGGGTAGGAATCTTCAGAACTGTGTGTCAGTGTGTCATGGGACAGGATTTCTGTGGACTTTTTGATAATTTTGTGCGCAGTTGGTCTCAGTCACTACTGTCAGCAGGCAGCACTAATGATTTCCAGATAATGGAGCTGGAAGTTCAGCTTTTTTCCCCCCCAGTCTGTCTTGTGGTGCAGTTGAAGTGGATAGGTCAATTTAGAGTTGTGAGTCTTATAATTGAGAAGAGGGTAAAAAGAATAGGGGAATCATGCTGAAAAAGATGCTGTGCAGGTATCGTTGTCATACTCTGCAGGGCTGCAGGTTCCCATCAGGGGATCCCTCAGTGCCCCAGGATACATTCACTTGCGTTGGAAAAAGCCATGAGGTAGCTCTCACTGGGAAGTAGATGAACTTTAAGATCCCTTCCAACCGCAACCATTCTATGACTATATGGTTCCATGATCATGGGCATAAAAAATTTGGAATAAGGCTCTGTTTTAGAGGTGACTCTGCTCAAGCTCTGGTCTCTCACCTTGCAAACCCTCAAAAAAGTGTTTGAACTGCAAAGTTCAGGCTTGCCCTTGCTCGTATGACCTGTACACGCTCCGACTGAGCTGTGCTGTCCAAAACTTGCACCCTTCTGACAGTCACCTACAACCGCCTGGCCCTGCGCACCCATGGTGAAGAGTTCAGGGAAAACTCAGGGTTTTGGCTTGGAATTGCCAACCCTTTCATGTACCAGTTAATGGATGCAATTCCCCTTTGCCTTAGGTGCCGAGAGCTCCTACTGGTTCCTGCCCGGCCCTGGAAATTTCACTTTGGGAATTTGTAGTTGGAAAAACATCTTGAAAGGTGCAGCAAGAGCTGCTATTCTGTTTGTGCAGACTCTTCATGAGGAAATTTGTTTCCGGATTAGGCAAGGATTTGGATTTAGTAGCTTTTGTGTACTTGAATATAGCATGCTTATTGCAAGTGAAACCCTGTGTTTTAATTTCTAATGAACTATTTCTGGTGTTTTTCAGATTGCACAGCGTTTTTGGGACGCATCTCTGTTGGATTTTAATATATGTCCTGCTAACAACAGCTTTCAACTATGGAATCGGTAAATATATACCTGGCTTCTGTTCCAGTTTTCAGTTTTATTACCTAACAAGTGCTTGTGTCTATGTTGGTGTATTGGGTGTGGTGGTTTGAATTTCTCTTTATTTCCTGAAATCTGAAGGTAAAAATTGCAAACTTCTGTGGAGTAACATGAAGGTACTAACCTGAAATATCTTGGGAAACGCCTTTAGTTCTGAGATGCCTTTTCATTTTTATCATTTCAAATGTAGCAAGCTTTTCCCTGGCTTCAGTGAAAGCAAAAGTTACTTTTCCTGCAGGGGCAGTTCCAGCACTGGTTTGTCCAGTGGACTGTGCAGCTTGTTGGTGCTGTTGCCTGCTGAGTATTAAACACGTCCTACCTCTAGTATTGTCACAGTCCTCTTTCTCTTTGCTTTTGAAATGTCTTAGAAGAGAAAAAAAAAAGTCTATTAAAAGTGCAAGTTTCACAATGTTATGTCTCCTTGTGATTAGTGTAATTGAAACAGATGGCGCCTGCGTTTCATTTTGGGCAGAGAAACTTCCCAATATGCTGAGGCTACAGATTGATTCAGTGTTAGGATTCAACTTTCTGGTAGCACTAGCAGATGTAAAAATCATAATAGACTACCTTAGAGTGGAAGTTAGGTGGCAAAGAGGAGATTTTTGACTCAGTATTTTGAGAGAGGTCAATGATGTCTTCTGAGAAGAGCAGTGCTGCCGGTGTAGCTGGAAGGAAAGGATTTGTCCTTGCTGGTTTTCTCGGCTGTATTGCTGGTTTGGTGTGCACAGGCTGGATGAAAGCTGTTTGCTGCTGTCCATGAGCTCAACTTTGCAGTGTGTGTCATGGCAATGGTATGGATGGGAAGCTGTGTGCTGCAAAGCTTAAGGTCATCCTCAGCATGCCAAGGAATTCTAGGGTGACGGCTCTTGGTGGATAACCTACAGTGTGTTGCTTCTGCTGTGGGGCTTGGGGTCCTTGGCTGACCTCTTGGTTTATGCTGTAGCGGGTTTATTTGTGTTGAAGCTGTCATTATGATGAAGGCCATCATTGAAGGAGGACTACTGTATGTAGAAGTAGAGGTCTGTTCTATCAGGTGGCTTTGCAAGCTGGTAGGTTTCTTTTGTCCTGGATTTTGAGGGGAAAAAAATAAAATTCATTGTATTTAGTTTGTCCATAATAATTCCAAGGTATTCACATGGAGACAAATGTTATTTGATTTTCCCTCAGTGAATATTAATAGCAGTAGAAGCTGTTCGCAGTGAAACAAACCGGGCTAGGCATCAGTAACTCTCCCTTGCTGCAGCTAAGTAATTAAAGCGTCTCAAGTGTGTGAGACCTTTTGCTGTAGTGTGCAGTAACTCTTTCCTTAATGGCTGCTCTGCAGTCCCCTGGAAAACCCATCAGAATTCAAGCATAAGTTATAACCCAGGTTGGTTGCTACCTATTATGTTTCATAGTCTGATATGAAGGTTTTTCACTCTTGAGTTTTGAAGTAAATTGTTTTTTTGAATGCAGACTTACGGTTTTAAAAACAAGACAGTGTTAGTTGCAGACCTTTCACCTAAACAAAAACTTAATAAATGCAACAGTGTATTTGCTAAATATTGGTACCTGCTGGGTAAAAAGATGTGCTTCTGGACAGAGCATGATGGCAGACTGCATCTCCCAGGGCTTTTCTCTACATTGCCTGCCTTTTGACTGCTAAGATCTTTTAGGATTATTACTGAGAATTTAAACTATGCCTACATTGTTGTGGTAGCTGCATTAGAGGAGTTTCCACATGCTTTTGTCCATCTTTAGCCCTTTGCCCTCTGGACATTTTGTACTTTGCATAAAGCCACACTACACTGATGATGGGTCTGTCTGAAACAGTGGATGGAAAAACTTTGACAGATGAAGGATGAGGATGTATGATGTGACAAAACTTTCACACTGTAGAAAGAAATAATTGCTATGAAGTCAGATGTTTCTCTGACTTCTGAAACAAAAAGTGATTTTGCTCTGTGGGTTTTGTGAGCCCTGGGAGATAAGTTGAGTAACCTTTTGCAGTAACGTAAGCTTTTATCTGCTTCTGTGCAGAGACAGACTACTGTATTGCTTAAAATGCATCTTGGTTTAGGAGTCTCAAAGAGCTGGCTAGGTTGGAAAAGACCTTTGGGCTCATCAAGTCCTCATCCCTCTGGGATGCAGAGGTAGCTGCATTGGTGCAGCCAGAAGACCAGAAATGCTGTGGTAGGTCATGGCGGGGGAGCAGGGGAGCTGTTCCACTGTAGGAAGGGTTACAAAAGTCTGGGACTTCTCCATTTTGGCTCCTTTATTGTGAATTATGGGAGTTGCTACAAACATTGCTTCTCTCAGTTCTCTAAAAGAGACTTGTGTTGTTTTGGGCCCCTGCCCCCCTGCTTGCTGTAGTAATAACAGCAGAGGTCCTGTCTAAATGGATGGAAGAAAAGGGAGCTCAGTTGAGATGCCAGCTTCACGTAACCCAGTGGCTGCATCATGGCAGCTCTCACACTGCAGCGATTAGGACAGGTATTTCCTCACTGAACTGCTCTGAGTAGTGCTCGAAACAAGCTGTGTTCATCATGGTGGCTCCTTTTTGTGTGTTGTCAGCAAGAAATAGCTGCACTGCATTGAGCTGGCTCAGGGGTTTGGTGACTGCTTTGCAGCACTGGAGTCGACATCTGGTGTGATGTGCGCTTTCCCCACTTCTTCATTAGGGAAGCAGAGGGGTCAAGGCTTTCTCTGAGCAGCAGAGAGATTGCAGCAGCTTTTGATGGTGGTTTTGGCACTTGCATTTTACAGAGTTCATAATGAATATGCAGGTGTAAGATTAAAAGAATGAATAAGGTAGTACTGCTGAACAGAATTGCTTTTCAGAGCTGCAGCCGTGCCTTGTTCTGACCTCCTGAGAAGGATGCAATTGTAAAGCTGAAGCCTGTCGTGGAAAAGCAATTACAATACAGGCTTCCAGGATTGAATTGTCATCTGAAAGTCAGATGCTGCAATAATGGTGGTGTTGTTTAGGTGGAACGTGACTTCACTTAACTGCTTGGTGTTTTTCTATTAATGTTCTTAAATGTGTTCATATATGGGTTTCAATTTTTACTGCTTTGGGGGAAATTGAGCTTAGTATTCCACAGAGAAGGTATTTCTTTGCACAGAGGTGTTCATCTGAGCTTTCTGGCTTTTTTCCATGCATTTCAGCTCTTATCCCTTCCAAATTAGGGGTGTTGGAGGGTAACACAAGAAAAGCGGCGTATGTTTTTTCTTTACATGTCAGTCACAGCCGAGCAGAGGTTTCCCTGTGGTGCTGGGGTTTGTCTTCTAGGGGGAGAAAGGGATGTGTTAGGAAGCAGGGTCTGGAGAGGGGAAGCCATGTGCAAATGGAGTTAATAGTCTCATGTAACATTAGAGTGGAGCTGTGTCCTTTGTGGGTTTGGCTGACTATTGCTGTGGTCCTCACACCACCCTGAAATGGTGGAGCCCTTTCTCTGGGAAAAGAATCAGGTTTTGGAAACGCCATGAAGCATCTGGGTGGCTGTTAAGTGCAGGTTCATCCAGACTGTTTCAGACCAGGCAGTTTGGGTTTGTGCCAGTGCGTTGCTCAGCCTGGGTAAGGCATCAGTGAGGGTGGATGGGAGATGGGTTGGTGTGGTACCTGCATGTGTACGACATGGGTTTCCATGGCCCTTAGGGGTGAACAGCTTTTCTATTTATCTGTTTTGTGCTCTCAAATGGACAGCACCAGAGTTCTATAAGTTTAATTTTTAAAGCCATGTATCTTCACTGTAACCGAAGAGGTGGCTCTATTGTGAGCCTAGATTTCTTTGTGGGTCAAACAGGCCTTGAGTTTTTGGACATAAAACCCTCCTGACACCTACAAAAAAAGAGCTTTAAAATCTCCCCCTGTCCCAATGAAAAGGCTGGTTTCTTAGATCTAATCTCAGCATAAGCATTTGATTTGAGGGTTTGAACTGCTGCTTTTACAGTTCTCTGTATTTTGTAAGAATGTGTTAAATTGCCAATGTTATTCACATGCCACTTTTGGCAGATGCCACCTACATGCCCTCAATTTGAACGTACCTTTCAGGAGAAGTGTAGGTAGGGAGGCTCCTTTTCTGCTCATCAGATGTTAAGAGAGCGGAGCACTTCCATTAATTCACTTTCAGTAACCTTTCCAATGCTAATAAGCTAACCTGGCCCATGCGCACAATGCAGCACCTTTAATGAACAGATCTGAGCTAAGCAGAAACTTCTTTGAAGAATCTCTTGCTCGCCTTGTTCTTTGGGTGTGATTCCATTATATGTGTTCACCATGACGCAGAAGGGAGTTCTTAGCAAGAGCAATCCATAAGCAAATAGAACACTTGTCCTTCCTCTTTGTTCTGTTTGGAACTAGACAAAGCCATGGCAGTAATTGCCTAAAAAGAAGGAAAATAGTTGGTTGTGTCCCCCCCAGCTGTAGTTTCTGAATAATCTTATTCTCCAAAGGGGCTACATTATGACTTCAAAAATCCTCATTTTTAAACCAAGTATACTTTTGAGTTAGGATTTTGTAGATTGATGTCAGCTGACATGTTCTACACTTAAAAATCACAGTTGCATCTAGAAACAGATTCATTTAAAGAAGGTTGGAACGTGGATAGTACGTGGGATCACCATCTCCAGTAACTGGCAGAGTCTCTTATTTCTCAGGGAAGAAGATTCCTGTGAGACACGTGCCCTGGATGACACATGAAGGCGAAGGAATCTGTAGGTTATTTCGTGTGTAAGCAGCCAGTTACCACTTCTGTCATTGTATAACATTATTCCTAGGTGCGACCTTGGGATAATCACGCACACACACACAGAGGGAAGCTGTGGATTTCCCTAACATTGGACGCTTTTAAGATTTGGCTGGACAGGGTGCTGGGACATCTAGTCTGGGTCATGCTTTGCCTAGGAATGTTGGACCAGATGATCCTTGAGGTATTTTCCAGCCTGAGATTCTATGATTTTCTTCAAACGTAGAAGTGTTTTCAGGCAGGTTCTGGTGTGACAAGTGAGGTGCAGTGTTTGAAGTGAAGGTTTTATTTATTTCTCAGTGCAACATGTAGCTCCAAAGGGTATTCTTGAAAGGGACTGAAGTTATGGTCTCCACCCTGAAGTGGTGACACACTGGATGAGAGATGACAGGCTTTGGAGTGGAATGGCAGGATTACACAGAATATAGCTGGAATTGCTTGTTTTCAGAAGATACTCATCATGCTATGATTAAGTGCAGATGATGCATTTGGCAGTAAGAGGTGCACAATCTGTTGCTACCCTGAGGAGCCTGCAGACCAAAGGCCTGCTGATAAGACCAGACTCTGTTGTACTTCTTCAGTGAATAATTGAAATTTAGGATGTTCTTGTTCATTATCTTTTGCTCTTTTAAATAATAGCATAGATAATTGTGAGCCTGCTGATTTTGACATTCAAATCTATGATGACTTAAGGACTTGAGGGTGGGAAGTAGTTTCTTTGTGTTTTGGTTATGAATTCCTGTCACATGAATGCTGAGGGAGATGCATCAGTGACTTGGGCATCTTTAGTGGAGCTGGGACAGTTGTAGTCCAACAGATACAAGTCAGCTGCCTGACACCCCTCCTGCTGGGAATGGTTGTGTGGTGCTGTACAGTAGCAGAACACTTGGAGTGTGAATTTTGTGGAAACCTTGCAAGAAAGGTGGTTTGGTTGAGTCACTGGAGTGTCCGATGCTGTCACAGACTTGTCCAGCCTGTTGCTGTAATATCCCAGACTGGTTTAGGCTGGAAGGGACAGTAAAGCTCATCCAGTTCCAGCCCCCTGCCATGGGCAGGGACACCTTCCACTGGAGCAGCTTGCTCCAAGCCCCTGCGTCCAACCTGGCCTTGAACACTGCCAGGAATGGGGCAGCCACAGCTTCTCTGGGCACCCTGTGCCAGCACCTCAGCACCCTCACAGGGAAGAACTTCTGCCTAATGTCTAATATATAATATGTACGTGTAAAAAGGAGGAAATTGTTATTATTGCAAGCAAATGCAAAGTTGATGGATATGTTTTCCTGATGTCGCTAGGAAGGGGGCTTCTGGTAAAAACAGGAAAATCTTCTGAAAAGTAAGTCATAAATATTGAGTGTGAAGATGGAGACCAGGCGCTATCATTATTTCTGTTCCCTTGGTAAAGTTCTTGGCAGAGCTTTAATTTTAGAAGAACATGACAACAAGGGCTGAGATTTGCAGGCTCAGTCTAATTCATTACTGGCTTAATGAGATGCTTGAGAACTCGGGTATTCTGACAGCTTTTACAACGCCACATGTTGTCCCTTGTTTATGGTGATTTGCTGGACTTGTCCAGAAATTCAGAGATAACTATGTTGAATTGTATTTAGCAAGTTCATGTTTTAATTAGTGTTTTGGTCCTGAGTTGAGACTAGATGGGCTGATTGTTTCCAGTTGCGGGAGATGGATGGAAGCTGGAGAAAGAGATTTCTTGAGGGTTGTGTGGAAACTTGCATCTTGCTGCAGACATCCAAGTTGAGGGCACTCATTCTGTCTGTTTTCACAGTAGGAGGGCATCCCAGGGACCTGAATTCCCAGATCCTCTGTCTGTGATGGCCAGTTAGGGAAGCTGGCATGCCTGGGCTTTCTGTCCTCAGCACTGGCTTTGGTTTGGTAGGCAAATCCTGAAAGCTCTGCTTTTACTGGGAGCTGTTCCATGCATGTCGCCTGCCTTCACCACTCCCCATGCTCATCCCGGGCACGGGCAGAGGGCTGCAGGGATCTGTGTCCATGTGTTTTAGGAAGTCACTGCCCTTTGGTGTTCCACGGAACAGTGAGTAATGCAGATTCTGAAGTGCCATAGGACTGAGGAGAACTCACTGCTTCCCCAGTGGTCTCGGCTGTAGTGTGTTCAACTCTTGAATTTGGAACAGACTTAGAAGCTCACCTTTGGGGGTGGTAGCTTGTTAAATTGTCAATACTATTGCCTGTAACCATCTGTTCCTACCACTAAGTAGCTGCAAAAATCAGTAATTCTTTATTTTTTTGAGGAGCTTGGGTGTAGATCTTCTCCCTTGTTATTTTTATGGGCTCCCTCATTATGAAAGACAAGCATCTCCACTGTGCTGGGAAGGCAGAATAACATTCTTTAATCTTTGATCTAAATTTATTTGAAATTTAAATTCAAGTAGTTACCAATATTAGGGGTTACTTTGGAGCACAATAGCTATTTCTGGTGATGTGGGTATGTGGGTCTCCCTTACCACACAGGATTGTTCTTGTGTATCTTCACCTTCTGGGTTAATTACTCCTAAGAGGACAGGAGGTGGTAGGCATGTGTATGGTTTATTTTAGGAAATCTCCACTGTAAGTGGATGCTGTGTTTGCTTTTGCAAGTAAAACTTGTTGTGGGTTCTTCTTTTTGACTTACTTATTTTTGTCCATGTGAATTACTAATCCGAGTGGTCCAGCTTTGGTAGTTGTGATGTTCAGTTGCTGGTGAAGGTAGTTGGGGTCACAGAGGCAGAAGCGGTTGTCATCTGGGAGTCACAGGAGTGTTGAAAACCATCAACTGAAGGACATACAGAGAGACTATTGTGTATTGTACCCCGAGTTATCCAGGGCTGGGATTTCTTTCCTACATTTAAACCACAGAATCCAAATGGATTGACGTCAAGCACTGATGTTAGTGGTTTAGGATGTGAGATCCCAGTTCCTGGAGTCATCTTCAGTGCTGTCATGTGGGGGTTAGCGGTGACACTCGCTTAATGCAGGACTTTCCAACCTGAGGCCAGGTGATTTTCAAGTTTCTGTTCTTTACCACATCAGTGGATTCAGCTTTCCAAATGTTTATTTTGGTGGTTTTCTACACTACAGAGTGAATACCTTGGGGTTCTGTCCAGGTGATGTCCAGTTATCCCCGCTTTGTACCATCTTCATGCTTGCCACTGATGTCAAAAATTGGGTTTGGTCTTGATCCAAAAGAGCAACTGTTTGACTTCGATGGGGTTTGTGTGATGTGTGTCTGGACTCATCCTATGAGTCAGTGATATAAAAATACCTCATTGTCTTGCAGTAATAATCAGGCAAGAGGGCCTGACCAGCTCCTGCCTTTTGCTCTGGCAGCACCCGGGCACTGTGTGTGGCTGGGAAAGGCTGGGAGCAGGGCTGTGGTGAGAGCAGGTCCCATGTCTTGTTGGCACAGCAAGGAACAGCTCTGGTGTGATGAAGAAACAGGGCAGCTCTTGGATAACTTAGTCCTGGCTGTAATTATTGGTTTGGAGCATTTGCAGGATAGGAGTGGTCTCTGAAAGAGGGTAGATTGATATTAGACATTGGGAAGAAGTTCTTCCCTGTGAGGGTGCTGAGACGCTGGCACAGGGTGCCCAGAGAAGCTGTGGCTGCCCCATCCCTG
>WYDI02037211.1:0-15217 GCA_009867235.2 Psittacus erithacus | reverse complement strand
GGACAGGTTGTGGGGGGAAAACAAGCAGGCTACATGCTTTGTCTAATTTACGACTAAGCTTAAACCACAACAATTTTACTTATTTTTTCATGGTTTTTTATAATATTTGTAAACATTAATTCCTCTCCTATTGAAGCTATATTAGTGAGTTTAGCTTCATTTGAAAATGACCTTAATCTATGCCTGAATTAAAGATTGTTATATTTATTGTAATTCTTTGTTACTGCTGTGGCTATCTAATTCATACTGGTAAACCATTATTTTTTTTTCATCAATGAACTAAATTATTATGGAAAATATTAGAATCTATGATAAATCAATTAATATAGGACAAATAATTGACTTTAACATTTACAGTTTTAAAATACATATAAATGCTTATCATTTTAATACATAAAAAGTCAAAATCACAGAAGACTTTGTTGAAAGACCCATATTTTGATCAAGGTTAAGCTACAGATCTATCCAGAGAGTGTCCCATCTCTAATCATTGGACTTTATCAGCTATAGGGTCCAGTTGTGTTTTGCCCAATATCATTTCTTAGCAACTTGTACCAATCTTCTTGAAATAGAAATTTTGGCTATGTTATTGCATTTAATATTTCTTGATGGATTTTCCTTTCGTGAAAGCAATTAATTTGATTTTAAAAGAATACTGTATGTTAATATATGTTTAAAGTGTAGCTTTTAATCCCTTTTTAAGTGGGTTGTCTTATAGTTTTCTTTATCTCTAGGTCAAGACTCCTCACAACAAACTTTGTAATTAGCCAATTTTAAAACATACCAATATAGTTAGTGATGTCAATATCAACCTTCAGATCAATGTATAAAAAAATGAAAAAAAAATTCTCACATATTTTACAGGGATGCGATACTTTTGAAAAGTATCAATTTGTATCATATATAGTCTTGGAACTGTTTTTTTAATTAAATTTATAAAATGGTTATACAGCATAGGATGAAACTTCTCTAAGCTGTCTAAGTCTTTTCCTGAAAAAGTAGTTCTATAGGGTAAAAGTAACAACTCTATGACATTTCTCAACTAGATATGTCTAGACTTTCAGCAGAAGCTGAAACATTTTTTCCAAAGGTGAAGCATCTGCATGACTTTGAAAATTGTCTTATTTTCTTGCTACTAGGCCTTTGCGAGTTGGTGTAGACTTCTCTGTTGGTTTTTGGGAAGCCCATAGTTCATCTAGGAGTAGATGTCAGAAATGAAATTCTTTTGCTTAGTGCAGACTTCCTCAACCAAGTTATTCAGATTCCTTTTACAGCTATTAGAGAGAGAACAGGCTATGATCCATTTCCTCCTGCATCTAAGTTTATGTCAGTATTAGCAACTTTTGTAGTCCAACAGTTGCTGATCAAGCTGTTAGTGCTGAGGTCCCCACATCTATACTGAACACATTGAGCTCTGCCTAATTCTAGTCTGGTCCACTGGGTTAGGAATCTTTACTAGTGAGGTGATTTGAAGCTGCCTGAAGGAAAATTACTCCGCAGTAGTGTTCTTGGCAATAGGCTTCTTAAGGAAGCGCCACTTTCAGCAGTAGCCTGTGACTGTCCCTGTCACTTACCAATAGTGTAAAGCTTCTCACATGAAAAACTAGATTTATTCTTGCCTCCTTTCTTTATGCTCATTTATGAGTGAGACCACCCCACTGGTTGTCCTAGTCCAATCTGAACTCTGATTTTAGCTTTCAGACAAACCCACAGAGAGGGAATTGTGGACTTAATACTGAAGCAGTGACATGAAAATTACAGCATGTCTAAGCTACCTGGACACCCTTTGCTTGGGCAATAAGACACGGACCTTGAGTTTCTTTGTCTCTTTGTAATTGCTTTCCTTATGATCCACTTCATATATTGGGATCAGGAGATGAGCTTGGACTTGAAGGACTGCACTGTCTTTGGGATGTAGGACAACTAGCAGTAAGCATAGAACAGTGCTCCCGGTATGAAATTCTGGCACTTGATGCTTGTATTCAAAAAGGTAGCTGCCACCACAGAGATCCACTCTAATTTTACAGTGCTAACTGGTTTGGGGTGGGCAAGTTCACTGAGAGCATTCAGGCGCAGGCTTCTTAAGGCTTTAGCAGTTCACCCTTCAGCTGAGCACCAGCAGTTCAATTGAGAGATGTTGGTAAGATCATCTAGGTCCTTATTCTTCATCCATTCCTTAACTGTCTAGGCAGCGTCAACAAGATGCACATTTCAGTTTAGTGCCTGTCCTAGGGTTTTAGCCCCAAGAGATTCTGCTGGAGATGCACAGACAAATCAGAAGATGCCACAGAAAGGTTGCGCAATGCCCATTTAATACATCTCCAGCCTCACCCAGTGTACATGATCTGAAGAGTTGCTGTGCACAGCACCTTTACCACAACTTCAGCTTTGTTGTGTTTGGAGAAGAAAGAAGCTGCACAGCACAGTCTTTGTAGAAAAGTCTGGAAAGACTACATTAGCATATCTTCTCAAGCAAGAGTAGAATTGAGCACTTACAGGGCTAAGCAGATAGTCTCTAAAACAGCTATATGGAATATTTCACAGCTCAGGGGCTTTTAATTTCCTTTCAAAGGTATAATAGCCTTTGTGATCATACTGATAGTAGGCATGAACTCTGTAGGCCTGACACTTAACTTTTACCAGAAGTTTCTCCCTCCAGCTCCTTTCCCCATCCCACTATCAAATTATGTAAATAAAATAAGTACTCATGATTTACCTGTTTAAACCACCAGAGTTGATGTTGGCTGTGGTGGGGAGTGAACAAAAAAGGGTCCTTGAAAGTTGATGTACCTTTTAGTGCTTTCGTGTTGGGTCCAAGAAACAATTCCTTGGAGCAACAGCAGATGCCCTCTGGACTATTCTAATATTGCAGGCTCAAATCAGCAGACTTATCTTCAGACATCCCTGCCTAGAAGACTCTTTCAATACTTCCATAAAAGCATCATACCTGACATGCCACATGGCAGCTGCAATTGCTGTTCTTCAGCATCGGTTAAGATGACTGACTTCATCTTCTTGAACTGCACGCAGCACTAATTCTAGCCCTCTCTAATCAAGAGGAAGTCGTGTTCAGCAGACTCGTTCTGCTTCTGAAGAGGCTGTTGGCCTTTTGAGGGCACAGCTGACACCATCTAGGATTTTCTGAGAGACCAAGAAGATAGGCATGATTATCTCAATAGAGCACAATGAAACACAGAATAACAGAAAGGGATTTCAGGGGATCATTCAATAATGAGGAACATCAAAAGAAAGTAAGGTAAGCAAAGAAGGGATATTAAGGCGAAAGGTAAATGAAAGGTTGGATACCTGAGGGACAGATGAATCTTAAGAGATTTGATGACTTGTAGTTGATGTTAAAAAAAGAATTGTATTGATTTGGCCTTTCACGGAGAGCAAGAAACAACTCAGAATATCACAGGAACTCTTGTCTTCAAGACCCTCTTAGTGGCTCATGTGCTGGAGGACTTCACAGAATCACACAGAATCACAGCATCATTTAGGCTTGAAGGGACTTCTTAAGATTAGTCCAACCCTGCTGCTCAAGTAGAGCCAAGTAGAACAGGTTGCCCAGGACTATGTCCAGTCACATTTTGAATGTCACATTTTTGAACTTGACAACCCCTTTATCAACCTGTTCCAATGTTCAATCACACTTACAGTAAAATAGTTTTCTTGTGTTCATATTGAATTTTATGGGATTTAATTTATGCCAATTGTTTCCTATTGTGTCACTGGGCACTGCTGAGAAGGCTGTGGCTCCTTCTTTTTCATTCCCTCTCATTTGACATTTATACACACTGATAACAAGACTTTTCTGCAGGCTGAACAGCCCCAGCTCTCTCTCTTCTCATAGAAATGATGCTACAGTCACTTGATCATATTTGTGGCCCTGTATTAGACTCACTTCACTAAGTTCATAACTTTCTTGTACTGGAGAGTCCAGAACTAGATGCAGTACTCATCAGAGCTGAGTAGAGAGGAAGGAACAACTCCCTTGACCTGCTGGCAACATTCTTCCTAACTCGGCCCAGGATACCATTAGCTTTCTTTGCTACAAGAGCATATTGTTTACTCATGTTCAGTTTGCTGTCCATCAGTAGCCCATTGTCCTTCCCTGCAGAGCTGCTTTCCAGCCACTTGTAGCAATGTACTGGTGCCTGAGGTTATTCCACCTCGTATGCAAGACTTTGCATTTCCCTTTGTTGAACTTCAGGAGGCTCCACCAGACTGATTTCCCACCCTGTCTATACCCCCCCTAAGAATGGCACCTGGTCTACCAGCCACTCCTTCCATTTTTTGTATCATTAGGAATTTGCTGAAGTGCACTGTGTCCCACCATGGAAGCCATTAATGAAGAGGCTAAACACTACTGGCCTCAGTACCTGTCCCTGGGGTACCCACTACCGATTTGCCTCTAAACTTTTTGACAGTGAAGCCTATTCAAAGCAGATTTTGAGCAGGGCTTTGTTTTCCTCCAAAAGTAATCTGTGATCCAAATTAATTTGCATCATTGGGGTATATCACTGGATGTGTTTCAACAGTGTGCTATTGCTCCAAAGAAATATATTAAGGTAGATGCACCCTAAAATAAATCAGATCAATTACATCCTAACATTTTTTATTTCTCCCCCCTGAATGCAGAGGCAGCTCAGATGCTGTAGAGCCAAAAGTATATAATTATAACCCCGGTCTCAGTCCTGGCCAACCCATATTTAAATAATGATTTTCAGCTTTGCAAGGAGCAATGTGTTTATCCATTGTTGGACTACTCAATCATCTCCATAACTAGACAAAATCACTATAAAATAATATGTTATTTAGGATACAGTTTTGCAAGCAACTGACAAAGCATTCAAAACCAAAATGCACTAGGAAGGCTATAGGCAACAGTAAAGTTTCTTAGCTTTCTGATTCTTCTGGTAACTTGTATCAGGCTGTACCACTGGCCCTCACCCTGGTATGTCTTGCGAGTGTTTAAGGAATCACATCTCCTCAAACTTTTTTTATTAAGGGATTATCCAGCCCAGCCATGGGGACGTGTGTGTTCCCTAGCCTGAACTCAGCCTTCCTCAACTGATCCTTGTGGGTTTTTGCTTCTCTCTTCTTGTGATTAAACATAAAGATATTGAATATACACTCACTCCTTTCTCCTTCTGAACAAAATTGTTTAATTAGTATTTCTATTGTGTTCAACTTCATTTAGACTTGAAGTGGCTATTTCTTCTTATGAGATCACGTGATGTAACTTTATAAATGATATAAGAAATATTAATTGCTCAGGAACCCTTCAGGATTAATAATGGCAAGTCTGAAATAATTCTGGCAAATGTCATATATAAACAAAAAGACCTATTCAAGAATAAAATAATCGAGACTGTACAGCTCCCAAACAGTAAAATCCTATTTTAATAGATTTAAGGGAACCACAAAAATTATGTTTCCCTGACCATCTAGATGAATTATTTTGTCTCCAGCCAAATAGTGACAGCTTCTTCACTGTAATTCTTAAAAGTTTCTCATGCTTCCACTATTTCTTGGGTTCCTCAACACAACTTTCCCTCACAGGCGTCCCTAATTTTTTGGCATACTCCTGAGAATATCTACCAGAGAGAATTCATGATGTGAAATTTTGGAGGCAACAGTGTAAGGGGAGCACAGATCTCGTCAACTTTAGTCTGCGAGGCCATCCAATCCTGCAATGGCTGCAAAGGTGCATGATCTCCCCTGCCCCTTCCTTGCTTAGGTTGGGTGTACCTCTACACAGTGCAGCATAGACAATGAGAAATCCTGAAACACACTGAGAACTGGTTACATGAGGGAACGTAAGATCATCAGACTTCCATAGGAAAAAAATAATCAAGGTAACAATACTTGCTTTGATAATTTTCAATTACAAATGTAATTTATATTTTGTGTGAAATCACCTCAGAACTGCTGTTTTATTAGAGTGACTCTTGTACTGCAGCAAAATTTGGGTCCTTCAAAGCTTGTTTTGGAATGCACAGGGTGGCAGGATCCTGTGTACATACTGCAGGTGTTATTGCTGTGACTGTTAAATGTTATGTGGTTGCTTTTGCAGTATGGGTAGGATTGAGATCTCCAACTCATTTCACAATAGACTATTGAATAGCCATCAGCTGAAACAAATTTCAGTCAGTAGCAACCCAAAATGCAATTGAACTCAATGACCTAGGGGTGAAAGCCTTTCTATCTCATTACCACTTCCCTAAACCTTTCAGTCCCAGAGTATTTTCTTCAGTCTTTTGAAAAGAAACATCTATTGTACAGACATAACTGCCTTTGAGTATCTTAGTCATTTAACTTTAGATTGTTGAGTTTCATTATTGTTTATTCCTTTGTCTCAAGCTGAATCATTTTCTATGAATCAGATAAAGCACTATCATTATGATATCATTTATGAAGGCTACATAATTGTAGCTTTTCTCACAAAATCATTGAAATAGTGCATTTTTTTTTCTCACTAAATATTAATTTATTTTCAGATGTGGCTATTACATTATTTTGTTTATTTCTCAAGGAAGTAGTTTTTAAGTAGAGATCCTCTGGTTTTTTTTATGAGTACCTGAAATGTTCATTACACAAAATAAGATTTCTGAGGCAAAATTTACAGAAGAAATTTTGCTATTCATACAATTTTCCAAATAAGTGTCTGATTTCAAAAATATGAAGAAGAGATTTGTTTTTCATTTTTAATACTTGACCTGAACAAAACCCAAAGTTTGGTATAAAAGTTAGATTTTCAGTCCATCTTATCAAACCTGTCAGTATTCATCAGATAGAAATCTTTTAGATGCAAATAAACTAAAACGTCAAAGACATGGGACTATTGTTTTCCTTCAGATAAGAAGTTTACATGCAGAAAAGTGAAAGGCAAATAATCGACATCATTACAACCTCTGAACCAAAATATTCTGTCTCACCCATTAAGATTTCAGGTATGTTATTTAAGGTGAACTCTGACAACAGTGAGCCAAAGAGGTTATTTAGTGAGTAAAAATCCTACTTGAAAAGAACATTTAGGCTAAGTGCTTATGTTCATCCCTGTTCAGGAAAAAAACAAAGAAGCCCCTCCTTTCCCATCTCCCCCCCTCAAAAAAAATAAAGAAAAAACCAACCAACCAACCAACCAACCAACAACAACAACAAAAAAAAAAACCCAAAGAAATTTGCTTGGCTTTCTGTCTGTGCTTAACTTCTACAAGATTCACAAACCAATAAACCAGAAACACTCAGCATGAAAGATTATAAATGGTGGGAGGTCACATAGAACAAGATGTCTGACAAATGGAGAGTCCTCCTGCCAGTGAACATTGGCACTATAGACTCCTTTGAGCCAAGGACAATTTGAATCAGAATATTTCACTCCCAGTTCTCTTTTCTTTTTAAGGGAAAAGCCCTTTTTCCCTTCTCTTTAATAATTAGGGAAAAAAGCAAGCAGCTGCATTTCAGAAAAAGATAGACTTACATATTTGCATAAATGGTCAACTGGAATTATCTTAAAATTTCTATATATGCATTTGTTAGAAAATTATGTAAATAAACCGCTTTTAAAAGTAGAACAAACTAAAAAAGGAAAAAAAAATACTTTTTTTTTTAATTATCTTTGTTTGCTGCAGGGATTTTTCATAATTTTAGCACTATCATGGCTCTAAAAAGTATTTCTTTGAAGTGAAATCTTCATATCTGTATAAAAACATGTAGATACAAATTTTAGTATATATTTGGAATGACCATGTATATAGGATGAAAATGAAAATTCCCTGTTTTTTGAAATAATTTTTAAATGGTTTTGACTATACTGGTTTCCCAGCATCTTCTACTTCCTGCCTCTATAGCAAGACAAGTTTTTGTACAATAAGAGGTAAAAAATATTATTTTATTTTTTCTCCAAAGTGAAGTAATGTAAGAATGCATAAAGATATACTATCTGCAGAGAGCTAGATGATGTTGTGAAAGAGTTTTAGTCCTTCTAAACCACAGGAATGCAATAAAAAAATTCTCATGAAATATCTGTAATGCTGAACAACAGTCCTACTGAAATAACTGTACCTTTGTTTGCAGTTTTAGCAGAGTTGTCAGGAATTTAATGTGCCTTGACAATAAGCTGCCTTCTCATCCATGAAAGTGGGCCCTTGTGAACAGAGCTGAGGTTTTTAGCATAGGGAAACTTGTACTGTAGCTACTTTGCTGATTGGCAGAAAACTTTAGTTTCAACTAAAGCTGTTAAGCTCAGCTGTTTATCAAACATTACATTCACTTTCTTTTTTCTTAAGCTATATTAGCCCTTAGGTTTATAAAAAAGCTCAACTATTTTTGAAGTTGCAATAAAAATAGCACACAACACATGATGGAAAAAAGGAAAAAAAAAAATATATCTCCATCCAAGGGAAGAATTTCTTATAACAGGCACTCATTGAAATAAACTATTGGAATTTCAAGTCAAAAGGGTTTAATTTGCCATAAATTTTAAACAGGAAGGCTTGTTAGTGGGGTATGGCTGTGAGGAAGAGTGAAGGACTACCATCCATAAGGTATTTGAAAAATAAAAGTAGTTTCAGATCCACAGACATGGGAAGCTCTAATATTGTAATTTTTTTCCTTACTCCCTTACCATTATTTATTTGATATTAAAGTATCACATGTATACAAAATTAAAACAGAATGCAAAACATTTAGCATAGATGGTCCAATTTCTATGGGATTTAGTTCTTTGTAGGTGAATTTGTCTCCCTGCTTACAGATTGTCCTCATTTGATGGCCCCATCTTTTCATATTCCCTTGCCCTTTTATTCTGCAAGGAAAACATACAAACCTTACAATCTTTTTCAATTCTTTGAGGATCTGCTTCACCTTGATTTATTCCAGACAACCTCTAAGTCCCATGTTGCAGCTAGTATCATTCAGGTCAAGGAGTGCTTGACTAGACTCTTGCTCGAGCTCAGAAAAATAGTAATGATTTGTCTGATGGGTCACTGTAGGCTGTAGAGAAATATATGAAAAGCTTGAATAAATCCTTCCCTTGTCATGAGGAAGTACTGCTTTTGTGAGGATCAATGTATCAAAGAGTGGGCTTCAGGGTGTTTTGGTTTGTTTTTTTTTTTTTAAGAATATATTACCTGAATTTAGGAGAAAAGTCAGGATTGTTCAAAAAAAGCGGAATGTTTAACTTACAGGAAAGATTTGAGCATGCAGGTAAGAAATAAGAGAAAATTAATAAGAAGACAGGGAAAAAAAGGTGGCAAAGGGGAAAAATTAAGGATTTTGTGGATAGTAGGATTTTTTAGATCTGATTTTCTTTTCATGGGCATGCTCCTGGGGCAGCAGGGGAGGGATGGTACACCGTCCCTGTAGACATTCTCACCTGACGTGAGCCGAGCCCTCTTGTTCTTCTCCCCAGTAATCTGAGGACTCTTTTCTTCCAAACATGCTGGTTTGCTCTCATCTGTAGTGTTTCAAGAAAGTTTCTTATCCTGGTCTTTTAAATGTCTCCATTTACTCATGCATTCACTGGTTTTCCAAGAATCAGTCCAGGAGTGCTGTTTGAACGGATCTTTGTGACATCCTAACACAGAAATTATCATCAAGGGAATCATTGTCCTATATGTAGGCAGAACACGCAACTAATGCAGAAGCTGAGGTGTAGTTAAAGGACAGAAATATACAAGTTTTTACACGTGCTCCTTCACTATCATTAGGTAGATAAATAGCAAAGTCTGATGAAAGTATAGGAATAGCTCTTGTCTTTCAAAGCTTTGAATTTATCCGTATTGTTGTGTTATTGGTGAAGAGAAACAACTCTCTTAAAAATTCTTTCTTTTTGAAGACCTATATTGCATATGACGAACCCAACTGTTTGTTTGAATTTGCATGGAATTTGAGGTGACTGAAGCAAACACAGAAAATTCATAAAGCATTTTGAAATTCACTGGACTCAGAGGCTCCTGAGGACGCCACTCACCACTTCCTTCTAGCATCTCATCAGGTTGGTGATTCCATTTTGTTTGGTTTTGAACACTCTATTTGCGCACACTTTTGGAATTAAACTAAAACTATTTCAAGTGTTCAGTACTTAAAAGCCTTTCCTTATCATGGAGATAGCCCCTTGTTCAAGGTGTAAACTCATGTCATCTGAGGAGATGTCTTATTTCTGTGATCTGGTAGAACGTTTTTTTTGTAACCTTTATATATATTACCTTTGTTGGTGTAAAGGGTTTTGGGATAGGCCAGAACATCCTGGGATCGGCCAGAGCATTCTGGGCTCGAACATCCTGGAATCAGCCAGAGCATCCTGTGCTGGGCCTGAACATAGAGGGGAGTGGCCACCCAAAGGGTAACACATAGTGGCCAATCGGAGGGTGGCGATGTTCAAATCCAGCCAATCCTGTTAGTAGTACAAGAACAAAAGGTGTAGTCTATATAAACCACGGAACCAACAGGAAGGGGGCGGATAGAAAAGAAATCTCCTATAGTAAAGAAGTTTTTGGCATGGAACTCTGCATGAGTCTCTGTGTTTAATCTTCACATACCTTTGCCAAGTGAGTAGCTTTTAAAAGGAGATTAGCAACATAAAAACCAGCTACTACTGTCTTTTGGTTCTGTGATGCCCAGTACACATATTCTTTGCAGTATTTTGGTATGTCCTGTACTGCTTTTGATGTATTTGCCTATTGTGCCAAACTGAAGAAGGTATTTAAGTAAAACAGCTGGTTTCAGATAGCAAAAAATGGACCTACTGGAGTACACAGCTGAGACTGTCAGCCAAGCTGGTGACACCCCTGGTAGAACATGTTTAAGAAAGGGGAAAACCCCACACAAGGAGAGAAAGAGGGAGCAAAAAGAGTGTGAAAGAGCAGAGGCATCACCAAGATTAAAGAAAAAAGGGGAGGAGCTACTGTAGGTATCAGAGCAGAGATTCCCCTGCACCCTATGGAGAAGACCGCACCAGAACTGATATTCATACTGCAGCCCATGGAGCACGTGGATACTTCCTCAAGTAACTGAAGCCCATGGAGACCCCATGCTGGAGCAGGGTTATCCTGAAAAATGGAAGCCCATCGGGAAAGCCCACAGTGGAACAGGAAAAAACTGTGAGGAGGAAGGAGCAACAGGGAAAACTATCAACTGACCACAACCCCCCATTTTTTATCTCCCTGAGCCACTCAGGAGGTGAGAGTAGATGAGTCTGGAGTGAAGGAGTAAAGGAATGAGATTGAGCCTGGGAGAAGGGGGGAGGAAAGGTGTTGTTTTAATGTTTGTTTCACATTACTTAATTTTAATTTGCAATAAATTAATTTTCCCCAAACTGTTTTGTCAGTGATGGTATTTGGTAAATAATCTCTCTGTCTTTACCTTGACCTATGTATGAGCTTTCTCACTTTGTTTACCCGCCTCTCATGCTGAAGGGTAGAACATATGCATACAGCTGGGTGGAAATTTGGCTCTTAGACAAGGCTAACCCCCCACAACTGTGCAAATTACTTGCAAGTCTATCTATTGCCACTGATGAATATGCCACTTAACCCACAAGCTGCCAACACTGCCTTACAGTGGGGTATTACTTTTTCCTAATGGATCTCTAAGGCACTTAGAAATATCATGCAACTAAATCAGGAGACAGCAAGTAGTGACACTGAAATTCCAGAGGCTATAAACACATTTAGTTCCAAACCAGAGGTTATTACTAGATGCTGACTAACTTTTGAGTACTTGAGCTTCCATGTGAAATTGTTAAGAGAGGTGATGACAGCCAACATGGCTTCATTTAGGGCGAATTGTGGCCTGACAAATTTGCTGGCCCTCTATGGTGGGGCCACAGCACTGATAAATAAAGAAGAGTGAAAGACATCATATACCTGGACTTGTGCAAGGCATTTGACAGCGTCCCACACGACATCCTTGTCTCTAAGCTGGGGAGACATTGATTTGAAGGATGGGTCACTCAGTGGATAAGGAAGTGGCAGGATGGTCGCCCTCAGAGAGCTTTGGTCAAGGGCTAGATGTCCAAGTGGAGACTAGTGATGAGTGATGTTCCTCACAGGCTGGTACAGGGACTTGCGCTGCTTAACATCTTTGTCAGCAACATGGACAGTGGGACTGAGTGCATCCACTGGTATGGGGACTAGCACTGTTTAACACCTTTGTCAGTGACATGGACAGTGGGACTGAGCGCATCCTCAGCAAGTTTGCTGATGACACCAAACTGTGGTGCAGTCAACATGCGGGAGGGAAGGGATGCCATCCAGAGGGACCTTGACAGGCTTGAGAAGTTGACTAGTGCAAACCTCCAGAAGTTCAGCAAGACCAAGTACAAGGTCCTGAACATGGACCAGGGCAATTCCAAACACAAATACAGGCTGGGAAATGAGTGGATTGAGAGCAGCCCTGAGGAAAAAGACTTGGGAGTGTTGTTTAACAAGGTGTTCAACATAAGCTGGCAGCATGCTCTTGCAGCCCAGAAAGCAAACCATGTCCTGGGCTGCATCAAAAGAAGTGTGGCCAGCTGTTTAAAAGAGGTGATTCTAAACCTCTACTTGGCTCTTGTGACACCCCACCTGGAATGTTGTAATCAGCTCTGGAGTCCCCAGTGCAAAAGGGACATGGACTTGCTCAAGAGTCCAGAGGAGGACACAAAGATGATCAGAGGGCTGGAGCACCTCTCCTATGAACACAGGCTGAAAAAGTTAGGGCTGTTCAGCCTGGAGAAGAAAAAGCCCTGGAGAGACCTTGTTGCAGTCTTGCAGTACCTGAAAGGGCCTACAAGAAACCTGGAGAGGGATGTTTTACAAGGGCATGTACAAGGGAAGGGGGAATGGCCTTAAACTGAATGCAGATAGTTTTAGATTAGACATTAGAATCATAGAATCATAGAATAGTTAAGGTTGAAAAGGACCTTAGGATCATTTAGTTCCAATCCCCCTGCCATGTGCAGGGACACCACACACAAAACCATGTCACCCAAAGCTCTGCCCAGCCTGGCCTTGAACACTGCCAGGGATGGAGCATTCACAACTGCCTTGGGCAACCCGTTCCAGTGCCTCACCACCCTTATAGTAAAGAACTTCTTCCTTATATTCAGTCTAAACTTCCCCTGCTTACAGGCCCCCTTCAAATACTGGAAGGCTGCTATGAGGTCTCCATGCAGCCTTCTCTTCTCCAGGCTGAACAGCCCCAACTTTCTCAGCCTGTCTTCAGACGGGAGGTGCTCCAGTTCCCTCATCATCCTCAGGGCCCTCCTCTGCACTTGTTCCAACAGCTCCATGTCCTTTTTATGTTGAGGACACCAGAACTACACACAATACTCCAAGTGAGGTCTCATGAGAGCAGAGGGGCAGGATCACCTCCTTCGACCTGCTGGTCATGCTTCTTTTGATGCAGCCCAGGATACAGTTGGTTTTCTGGGCTGTGAATGCACACTGATGGCTCATGTTAAGTTTCTCATCAACCAACACTCCCAAGTCTTTCTCCACAGGGCTGCTCTGAATCTCTTCTCTGCCCAACCTGTAGCTGTGCCTGCGGTTGCTGTGACCCAGGTATATGACCTTACACTTGTCATAGTTAAACTTCAGAAGGTTGGCATCAGCTCACTTTACAAGCATGTCAAGGTCCCTCTGGATGGCATTCCTTCCCTCCAGCATATCAACCGAAATTAGGATATAAATTTTTACTGTGAAGGTGGTGAGGCACTGGAACAGGTTGCCCAGAGAAGCTGTGGATGGCCCATCGTTTGGAAGTGTTCAAGGCCAGACTGGATGGGGCTTTGAGCAACCTGGTCTAGTGGAAAGGGGGTTCCAACCAGGGGAGTTGGAACTAGGTGAAGTTCATTTTCAGCCCAAACCATTCTGTGATTCTATTCTGAGATAAAATAGAATAATGCAAAGGTAACTAATGAAGCTCTATAGACATATTTTTAAAAGATTAAGGTAAGAAAATAATCTTTAGCATGCTTAATAACATGCTTGAGTAAATCAAACCAGTGCCTACGAAACAATTCTTATTAATACTTTGGCCAGTCAACTTTACTAAGTAGAAATTATTTTAGTTGTTTCTTAGATAGAATGCATATTATTTCTTTGCAGTGTAGCTGTATTATAGGCAAACATAAAATAGAGGCAGGAAGGAAGTACAGTGTTCTCAAGAAAAAATTTTGGACCTTAACAGAAAGATAGGACTTGCGGAGATTTCAAGGAAAGAGAGTAGGATTTTATTGTAAAATGAATAATTGTTGTCTAACGTGAAAGCATGGATCTTAGGACTGGCATGTCAATATTCCCTAGACATTGAAAAAGAAAGCTAGTTTTGGTGAAGGGCTAGCAAAAAAGATGAGCCTTGCTGATATCCCAGGCCATGCGTTTGTATATTGATGGGATTAATACATTCCAGGGAACAATAGATGTTAATGAGATATGAACATAACTTGTGGTATAAACCCAAGCATTCATTTATACATAAAGTTACAGAAAGTTATAGAATAGATTTAATGTTCAAATTTTGCTGAAATATATTGGTAAAAGAATCTGAAAGATGTCTAACGTAACCATTCATTTTTGGAACAAGATAGTGGAACTTCAGTGGAGAAAAAATCTTGATTAGCGATGAGGGAATAAAGAGAAATCAAAGAGATAACTAAAATTGAAGTTACTTGTAGAATGTGTGAACATGCTGCTTCAAGCTAAGCAGGACCATATTAAAGAAGCTGATTGTACTACAAGTCATTTTATTTTGCATAGATGAGGTCATCATGAATACAATATATTCCCAACTGCTGCTGAAGTTACAAGTATTTTTGTGTTCTGCTCCAATTTCATCATGATATATCTTACTGAACATATTTTATATGACAGTGACTTTTTTGTACAAATACAAACATCCTATCAGCAGATTATTTGCATATCTGTTAATTAAGCTTCCCTCAGCTTCCTTTTCTAATCATCTTCAAAATCATGTGATATGAGAAGACTACCAAGATACAATTTAGCAAGGATCTCTTCTCAATTTTAAGCAGATAAAACTTTCAATATGAGCAGAAACACAAGCCATCTATCAAGACAAAAAAGTAAAATAAAATATTTGCCATGTGTCGTTGTTTAGGCCTGCCACGCACCCCACTCACTGCACCCCATCTTCCTCCCTCGGCTCCCGGAGGGATGGGGAAGAGAATTGAAAGAATACAACTCCCACAGGTTGAGATAAGAACAGT
>WYDI02037207.1:6062-18865 GCA_009867235.2 Psittacus erithacus | reverse complement strand
CGTGACTGATCGGATGGGGAGGGGGGGGTGGAGGGGTGGAGGCCTGGGGGGGTGGTGGTGGAGGGGGGGACGAGCGGGCTACATGCTTTTCTAATTTACGACTAAGCTTAAACCACAACACCATTCAAAACTGAATTGCAGGTATTTTGTGACTCATAGGAATTCCTTGTCTATTAAATATGCTTTACAGCAATGATGGAATGTATTCACTTGTTCAACAGAAAATGGACTTACCACACTGTGGAACAGCTTTCCAAGCTTCTCTACAAGAGCTCATCATAGGAATTGCTTATGTTGGAAAAACATACTGATGTATATAGTTGTTAACTAGAGATTTCATCCTAACAGTATACATTTTCTAGTAATTGTCATCTACTTCTGATATAGCAATAAATTTATTTGCTTATTGAGTTATACCTACTTAACCAATGCATACTCTAACTATAGAAATAGTGAAGCACATAGTCACCTGCTACCTACAGTCTGTGTTGTAATAAAATAGTATTTTCCACAGGCCAAGACAATTTTGACTCCTCTGGTAATCTGTTCTACAACCTGGCTGCAGTTTTCTGTACAGTTTGCATTGCAGGATTTTTATGTGTGCAGACTTTTACATATTCACCTAATTTGTGAGAGCTGAAGTTCATAACATAGATCAATGCTTTTTGCATCCTGTACAGTAGTCCATTAGGTGCTGTTTATAGTAATGTAAAAGCAAAGTATGTCTCCATTACATCTGTCACATTTTCTGCTAGTGAAGCATTGTGTTATATTTCCCTCTGGCTGACATGGCAGCCAAGTTCTCCTTGGTTTCCATAAAATTTCATTCTGTTTCAGTAAGAGCACACATTACTTGTAGTAAGAATTTCCCAATCCAGCTGCATGATGACTGGGCCAGAGAGGTTAATCACATGTAAAGCAAAGTGATGATTGGAAAGTCAGACAGTTGGAGAGTTAAAGCTATGAATTTATGTCCATGTATTGGACAGCAAGCACTGCAGTCACACATAACAGAGCACTGTATCTAGTTGCTGCAAAGCTCCATCGTGTTTCTCTGACAACTGCCAAGTTATCCTGCTGTCTCAGCAGAGCTGTCTTCCCTTGGGTGCCCTCTGTGGTTAGTCTAATTATCTGCAGGATGTTTTGTAGCCCTTCTTCTACTAGAAAAATTTCATTTCACTACTGCTGAAGTCTTCATCTTTCCTGTCATCCACCTAGATTCCTTTTGTATTTGCCGTCGTTCATCCTTCACTAGAATTAAATAATTATTTTCTACTTGGATCTTGTCGTGTGTCATAAACACAGCACTGCACCAGTCACTACGAAGGATAAAAATGACTGCTACTGCTGAACTCAGGACAGATCTTTACCTTCATTTTCTTCTGTTTCTGATCATGTTCCACCCTGATTGACACTGTAATTATTACGTCCCCAGTTATTATGTGGATGTCTACAATAACTCCGTATGTTTCACTGTTGTTTTGTTGAAACAATTTCCGCATTGCCCTTATTCCAAAAGCTAGATGTTATCTATCTTGTAGCTGCTTCAGGAGTTCCACAGTCTAAATGGTTCCTCATTTAAACAGACTTGCCAATATCAGTCTTGAAGATAATATTTGTCTAGAACAGTAAATACGTTTTCAGCAAGTAGTTTATGTTGAACATCTGCTCATGAGCAAATGGAATAATGCTTAGAAAAAGACCAGTTAAAATATCTGGGATTAGGATAAATTATGAAGTTTCTTTAGTTGTGACTAAATTATAAACCTTTGTGAATATGTTCATTTTGGCCTTGACCTTCCTTTACAAGATGCTTGGGTACAATTTTGAGTCTGTCGCCTACAAAGATGCTGTTTTTCTGGCCTCTTGTTAATGGGACTCAGCTGGCATATTTACAGGCCTGTAAGGGCTTCTTGAATCATACAATCAAATTTGTTTGTGTGCGCTGGCTGTCTTAATACTTAAGAGTTGTATTAAAGTATTGTGGCTTCTCAGTCTAACATGATAGACAAAGAACTGAAGACGTGACCCTAAATGGTGTTCAGGGAACTTAGCTTGGAACTGCCATCTGTTATAAGCATTACACCAAAGTAGGTGGGACCTTGGCATCTGTCTCAGAAGCTGAACTGAGAAAAACTTAACTTCAGACAAAGTGTCAGCCTTGATTATTAAATTGTGGAAAATTGAGATTTGCTCTGCATGTTGAACTATTCTTACTGCTCAGCATTATTCTGTTCTGTGTGCAAGTTTAATTAGATTCAGTTTCATCTGTGAATTTTGAGTTTTACCATATAGGTAAACTTGGTTCAACTTTGCATATGAAAATGTAATTACTTAATTTTATAATTTTTCAACATGTTACTCTGAAAGCAGAGCAAAACATAGTACCTGTACACTATAGCATACATGCATTTTTCCTTTGTGTGAGCTATTGATGTCTCTTTTATTTACGTTACCCAGGAACAAATTGCTGAGGATGCTCACAAAATATATTTGCAGTGTGGAGACATTACTTCAGGTTAGCTCTAGGCCTGCAGGAGATGAATGTCTGTTACCAGATGAAGTGTTTTAGGTAGAAGTAAAGTGAAGTTCTGTACTGTATCTCAATCTCATCCAAAAGAAAATCAATTAATGCACCCTGAGACTGCCCTGCAATGTAAATTAGCAAGTAGTTGTTGGAGACAACTGAAGGACTTGCTTCACAAGGGCACTTTGGGGCTGAAATGGAATGCTGCTTCAGAGGTAACTGCTGACTCTCAAATGTTGTGATATTTTCTAGGATGCTTTGAGCTGGCAAGAATTGTAAGGATGGAGTGAGATTTCTATTTCTCTGCCAATGTCTTGTAAGAGCCTGCTAATGACTATAAATTTTTCCCATTCCAAATCAGTATCAATGATAGTCTTTTCTAAAGTCACCTGTTCCTGTCTTCTGCTTCATCCTGACTTCATCTTTTTCTGGTATTTCCAAATGCATAATTTCCTCTTACCTGTGCTATATTGCAAACTCATGTGACTGTTTTTTCCTGTACAGAAAAATTGGTAGTCTGTATGTAATTACTCTGAAGATTTTGCCAGAGTCAATATCTAGTCATAACCATTACACACAATAAAAGGCGTTATAAGCTTTGAGAATCATAGTTTCTATGAGAATTAAAACTGAGCGTTTAAATCCCTTTCTACTTTAGTTTTTTCTGGAGACCCGAGCTGTATGGGGGATGCTGGTCCAATCACCTCAACTCTTCTGCAAAATTGCCAAGAAGAAATTAGGCTGGGAAGAGCTTATAGTTCTTCTACTATATTTTTTTAATATTGTTTTTAAATTTATTTGTGGGGTGTGGGGTTTTTGTGGGGTTTTTTGTTTTGTTTTGGGTTTTTTGTCATATATTTATAGTTTCAGACAAAATAACCTCTTCTTGCTTTAACCCAGCTGGTGTCACTTCTGACACAATGTTTCCCAGCTGTTGGTTTTCCATGCTGCATGAATTCAGAGTGAGTCCAAAGGACGTTGAAAACTTCTCTTGCCAAATACTATATTTCTAGTCCTCCAGACTAAGTATGTTTCATATGAAAATTGCTTCTAACTTCATGTAACAAAAGCTTACTTATTAGAAATGACTTATTGTAATGCAGCATCATTACAGTATGATACAGTTGTGTTAACTTATTTTTTGGGTGCATTTATACTTCTATATTTAGTATAGAGGAAAAAGAATGAGGTCCTCTCTTCACATTAGAGCACAGGACATGATTGAAAAATATGTAGCATACATGCCACTTCACTCATTTAAATAGCCTCATGATGTTGAATAGGTGATTCAGGTAAGCAAAATAATTAAACATTTAAGTACCTATGGGGTCAGAATGTTAATGTATATTAAATTAATTGAAGGTAGAAATCTGGATAAATGCAATCCTTTGGAAAGATTCAGTATAACTTCACTAAAGGGAAATCCTTCATTGCAGACATCTTGAAGATCTTCAAAGGCATCAGCAAACTAACTAAAGATGATACGACTGATAGTTTACCTGTATTTGTCCAAAGACTTTTAAAGTACCTGAGTAGTTACGGAATAAGAGGGAATGTCCTACTGATAAATGGCTGGTTAAAAACCAATAATAATAAAAAAGAATTATATATCTTTCTTACAATAGGGGGAGCTTACCACTGCTGGTCCACTGCAACTGTGCTCAACAACATATTTATAAATTATTTAGAAAATTATATTACCAGTGGGTGAGACAGTTTTCAAATTATATAATTTACTAGGGCATTTGAAGACAGCTAAAGTACCTTAGAAGTCTAAGCAACTATGTAATGAAGGGGAAGTTGACATTCATTGTAAATATATATAACATGCGCACCAGGAAACACAATCCTACCTTCACATGTAAAGTGGCAGTCTGCAACTATGCTATTACCATTCTCAAGAAAACTGCTGCTATGATAAATAGTTCTGTCAAAACATCAGCTTACTATTCAGTAGCAGACAAAAATGTTAAGAATTATTACAAAAAGGAAAAAGAGCAAATGCTAAATAAATGTTTATGCTACTTTGTAAATCAATGCTCACCTTCTCCTAGAATGCTGTGATTTTTTTCTTATTTCACTACAGCAGAATACAGGCCAGCAACAGAAATTGTAAAGATTCAGATAACAATACGCATGACCAAAGATATAGAATAGCTTCAGTATGAGTAATGATTAAACTGAATGATTTTTGACAAAGAAAAAGGACTGGATAGGCATATGGTAAAGCTCTGCAGAATCGTATCTACCTGGGGACATTTGTGGAGAGGCTGGAGAAACCTTTTTACTGTCTCTTACTGGACAAGAAGTAGGGACTAACAAATAAAGTTGGTATGAGTCTAATTTAAAGCAGAAGTACGTGGTTGATCATGCAGTGGGATTGTATATTCTTTGAACTTTTTACCAAAAGATGTTTTATATTCAGAAAAGTAATGTGGACTCAAGCAACTGTAAATATACTTAGAAATGTGATGCAAGCAGATAAATTACATCAGCTTCAAGAAATTCAATAAACTGAAAATACTTGAGGCCAGGAAAGTCTTAGAGAAAATACAATCTGTACTTGCCCTGTACTTGCTTTTCCTTAGTTACTTCCTTTGTCTTTTAGAATCAGGATACTGGGATAACAATATTATGCTGAAGCCGTGGTCTCGTAGTTTTCTGTACTTCAATTCAGGTTCATTATTTACTTATATAGTCTATTTACTACCTTTATTTTTGCAAATAAAAGTAGTTTCTGCATTAGTACATTTCAGTGGTTGCTTTGTTGAAAATGGTTCATTTACACTGGCATTTCTAACAAATTTACCAGAGAACCAAATTTGTCCAAAGAACATTATTCATGTTATTAATGAGGAGTATGAATAAAAACCATGTAGTTATATACTGGAAATTACTGAGTGAACTTTGCCATTAAATTAAGTTTACTAAACTTACATGCAAAATTGCATTTAATAATTATTATGTAAGAGTTTTTATGTGCAGTTGTTTCTTCCAGGTTTATACTGACTTTGCTCTGTTCAGAAACCATGGTAAAGGTGTGGTACTGTAGGATAAAGTGCAGAGTTGCTTTAAACTTTTAGTCAGAATGTATCAAGAGACACGATCTGAGAAAAAAATTATCTGAAAGCAGAGCAAAAGTTAACTTGGTTCCATGTCATATGCTCTTGGAAGGGACAAAGGAACTTATTAGTATTCATTAAACAATAATAATTTCAGACTACTACCAGAGCAGGCATCAGACTTCATATTGTTACTAATGTCATACAACCACCACTCCAAAAAACATAATTATAAAACCTTAAACTGGCTTTCATTATTAAATAAGCTTTTATTTCAGAGTAACTGGTACAAGACAAAATGCGTACAGTGACAAGGAACTTTAATATTTATTTACCTAGTAGAAAAAAAAAAATGTAATTAGTGACCTGAAGGCATACTGCTGACCTAATTTGTGTTACCTAAAGGCAAAACTAAAGAATCTTGCTTTTATCAGGCTTTTACTTCAGCATAGGTCTGTAACTCCGGATGTAAAAATACAGCAAAGCAAAAAGAACAATAAAAAAACATCCTTCTCAAATTACCATTTTCTAAAGTAATAAAACAAGAAATTATCTTCACTGGAAAACAGAACAAATCAAAAAAAACCAAACGGGATTCTAGGAACATCACCCATGCATGTTTCATTTGGAAAATCAGACAAATCATTACAAACCTGGCTTCGATTTTTAAAAGAATGTAAACCTGCAGGCTTTTTGCCAGGAAGACAACAACAAAACAAAACAAAACACCTCCCAGCAAAACAAACTACTATAATAACAAAACTATTTTATCTGAAACCCCTTATACGATTGAGAATGGCCCTTGACAAAGGACAAATATCTATGCCCAAACATAGTCCACCCCTACCCCGCAGGTGTCGTTATGAGTTATTTGCATTTTAACAGTTTGAGAAACTTCCTTCTTTTGTAACACTGAGATGATAAAGATCACCAGACTATTCTCAATATAATCATTAGTAGACTTTGTTTTCGGGTGAGTCCTTTTTTAGACCTCAGGTAAACAGATGAGCTATCTCATACATCTTCTTTTCTCAAAAAAATCAAGGTGCTCGTTATTTACTTCATCTAGCATTTAACAAAGATTACCAGTACAAGGTAAAATCCTAAATGAAGATAAATCAGTTAATAATTTCAACATGAATTTGAAGATCAGGCTGGACATTTGCTGCAGCACAAACTGCTGTGGCTAATTATTAATGTGTGAAAGCTACAAATTGCCTGAATTCATTAGGAATTTAATAGGCATTTGTTACCATAGGTGAAGACACACCCAGTTTCCTAGTAAAGACACATTCTCCATGAAAGTGGCTTCTATGCTTGGAAAAGGTTTTGCTAGCTGCAGGCAGATAAGTAAGCAAGCAGATTCAAGCACACAGAGTTTACAATCATTTGGACTACTTGCCTGCTTTAAATTAAGCAGCACTAAATGTTTTGCTGCTCATAGCCTATATTTTGGAATTTGTGACCCTTCCCCCTTCTGCTGTCAAGACCTTTATGAAGATAGTGTTATGCAGACCTTTAAAGATTTTGCTTAGAGAGCTATGTACAGTAGGGTTTCGTTTAATTTGTCTAGCTAATATTTGTATTTTTAACAGGAAGTTGCTTATTTTTTGTTTGTTTTAGTGGGGTTTTTTGTTCATTTGCATGAGATTATGTTCATGCAGCAGAAAGTTTGTGGAACCTAAAGGACAAACAGTAATGGTGCTAAAGGGCAGATAAACAACACAGCTGAGATTGTTAAGAAAAAGTGACAGGAACTACTATCTAAAGAAAACTGGTGGGGCTTTACTTGTTTTCCAGAAAGTTAACTGAAACCAAATTTAGCAAATGGCAAGATTCCAAATGCTGCAGCTACAACATGCCATAATTAATCTTATAATTGTTTTGTGATGTATGACAGGTAATGATTCATTTTGCAATAACTGTTTAGTATAATGCATGAGTTTGGGGTTTTTTTTGTTATGGAAGACTGAAAACAAACAATGTAGGAAAAAATTGTCTTACCAAGCCAGTTGTGACTGTGAGAAAGCAGGAGATATAGGAATGGATTGGAGATCTAGGAAGGTACTTCTCTTGCAGTTAAAACAGATAATCTTAACGGAAATTGTTAATCCAATTGCACCTTTTGTATGTCAATCATATAGTGGTAATTTAAACAGCCTAATGTATGTGGTATTGTTTACATTCATGTATAAGCACACATAAGCTGACATAGGTGTATGTAAACAATACAATTAAAAATAATTAGGAAATACTTAGCTATTTGTTTTCTCACCTTGTCTTATGAGTCTTACTAATTCAACAAATTAATACAAAATACAAATTGATAAAAACTGTAGCTCAAGATTAACCTATTCAATGAAATTAACAGCAACTATTAATTACAAAACATCATCTTATACTCTTAATTTTATCTAAACTAATTTCTTTTTTCCTCCTTTTTTCCTGCAGACCGTGTTTTGAATCAGTGACTCCATAACAGAATAGCAGAAGGTCAGTCTGTAAACAGTTATCTAATTATGCTTAAGATTCATGCTAATTATAACGTCTAGCATGACAGACCATATTTCCCAAATAGAAGATTTTGATGTAGGTGTTCTGAAGAATCTCACATTTTCAGGTCAATAATTGTAGGGAACACAAGGCATCGTTTACATTGCTTCCCCAATGTTAAATTCAACATGTGCTGAAGTTAATTTAATTTACTTCTAGAACACCTTGGAGCAATAGTTTGACTCCCTGTTACTCTGGCAAGATAGAGAGGGCTCTTAACTCTGATCCAAGAAGAAAGACAGTAAGTGTAGAATACATGGAGCCCTTAAAGAGATTTTTCTTTTTTTATTCAAAAAATATATTGTCACATATAAGCATCTATGCAAAACTGGTAATAGAGAAATCTTTTTTATACGCATAAAGGTATATTACACAAACTGAAATGTATGTTTGTATGTATACTCAATTTGTGAAAGTTCTTTACTTGAGCAGAAAGCATAATATGCTCCGTCAAGACTACAAAGTAAAGGTTATTTAGTTCTGGTGACAGTAAAGCATCTGGGTCTAGGACAAGCTGCTTGACCTGCTCTGGCTTGTTGTGGAGGGTGCAACAAGTCATTAGTAAGATCTCTAGTTTATCTCAGTTTCCCTTTCAGTAACATCTGAGTAACAACAACCACCCAGCTTCACATTAGTTCTCAGAGGATGCTTGTACAACAAGGCGTGGTGTATAGAATCCAACTTTGTGTTCTCATTAGTGTTCCACTCAGATGAATAAGTAAAATGACTGCTCTGGCTTTACACAGAGCAGAATCAAGTCATAAAATGTGGCAGATAATGTTTTTGTCATTGTGCATTGCACTTGACAACTGCCATGTATATTTGTTAGCAATGAAATAGCAGCTTATATCAGTGTGGAATAAATCTTGCTCTTGGATGGTTTTTTATCTAACTGATCTACCTACTGGGCCTAGTGAAAAGAAAACGAGAAACTTGTGAGTGAAATCTCCAGCAGTAATTATCAAAGTGGTACAGTTTTGTTGTGATAAATCAACACATTGTGACACAGGCCTTTTGCAGGAAAGTGAGGACTACATTCAGGATTAGTGATGCAAATTTATCTGATACTTGTCTAAATGTTTTTATCGTGCTACTGTCTTAGGTTCAGTTCAGTGTGTAAAACAATGCTTTAAATTAATTTGACTCTGAATTTCTCTTTGGCTTCCTGAAAAGTATAAGACTATATGTTATTTTACGAATTGAAAATGAAAGGGTTTATTTAAAATATTGAGGTTATCTACAATTTTTGGTTACAGTTTGGGTTTTTTTTTGTGTGGTTTTTTTTTTGTTTGTTTGTTTGTTTTTTTTTTTGGTAAAAACATCCAAACCCTTTGCTTGCCTTCCTGAGATTGTCCAATAAGTATGGCTTTTCAGTGTGGGAGACTATGCTTATGTTCACCTACCTATTCAAGGTTGTAAAATGCAGAGTAATTATCTGCTAAGGGTCATATATCACATCGGGGTACAGCCAATGTTATAAAATCCTGTACACAGAGACTTTAAAAATCTAGATCATATGATACCTAGTGCCTTCATTTAGTTTGTATAATAGGTATATACTAACTGGTGAGAATGAATCAGCTTGGAATCTCTGGAAAGAGAGAGAAGTGAAGTGAATGCCACCTTGCATATAGGGTGAAGCCTCATCCATGAAATTTGCCTAGCAATTTATATAATTGAAAGTGTATGGCTGATTGCTAATAGTATTGGTTTGTTTGCTTGCTAGTTCTGTATATGCCTTAGTTTGGTGTTTAATTAGAAATATGGAAGAAATTCCTGCTTTTAATGATACATTTCAGACAGGACTTATGATGCTTTTTGGCTAGTTTGTGATTACATAAATGAGCCAAAGGGAAAAAAAATGTGATACTGAGATACTATATTTTAGAGCCTTTATCTAACACCTGATGTGATTTCCATAGCTTTTTCAGTAGCAATAACACTACTGAATCAAAATCAGGGCAGTGTGGAAGCTGTGTATGTTATGGAAGTTTCAGAGATGATAAGATTAAAAACTAGCATGTGTCCAGTAAATTCAGGCAACAGTGACATTACTGCCACAGCGAATGGACATTTTTTTTTTGTTTATGTCCTTATATGCTATTTCTCAATATACAGAGATAATCCGTATGTGTTTGAGAGGCCAGCACTGGATTAAGGGAACAACCACAAAAAAAGGTGAAGTGTTATGAGGAACAAGTACTTTTCCATTGCAATATTTTACTTCTGTCTTACAAAACAAGAGCTGTCTTCATGGCCAGGCAGCTTTTAGGAATACAAAGTCACCATAGACAAAAAAAATCCCTATTGTGTAATGTATTTGGAGGTGAAAATATGCTTTGAAATGGAGAAAAGATTGCACAGAAAATCATGTTGGATTTTCAGCATATGGTTTTTACTTAGATAATATGTGACTAGTGGTGCACAGTGTAGATATTAGCAATGATATGTAGCAATATGAGCTTCCCGTACACTTGATATTGAAGCACATAGACAGGATCTCTGGAGAATTTAGATGGCAATTACTAGCACCATCTGGAGAATGTGCTATATGTCTCTGATGCAGTTTTATCCAAGCAACCTAGAATTGTTACAGGTACATGAAAATGTGATAATTGTGCTCAGTCTGATTTGATTTTATTTTAAGGCAATTTGGTCCTCTTGACTTACAGATGTTTTTGTAAAAAATGACCTGAGATACTTGAAAAATGCTTGTTGTTGTACTTCAGGTTTTTTTACGTGTATTAATGCTAAGCAACAAAATAACCGCCCATGCATTACCATGAAAACAATCAATAGCTAAGAAATTCCTGGTCTTGTAATCAGTAATAACTCCTGAATTCCAATCAAAAGTATTTTTTATGCAATGCATAGCTGAATCTTGAAACTTCATCCTACAGATGCTGCAGATACCAAAATTTTTATTTACTCCCAAGGAAACTTGAACAAGTTCACAGGATAAAACTCCAGTAGGGGTTTCTAAGTATGCATTACCTATGTATATTTTCCTATAGCTTGGAAATACCTGCAGACACTGGTAATCAGGAATACTCACAGAAGGTATGTTATGTGCTTTTCCTGTTCTTACCCTTTTTCTAGGTATGTAACATCGTCTCTTTTCACAGAGAGACTATTGACCTACATGGACTTCTGTTTTAAGGTAGCATGGTTCGGTTACACTCCAATCATTCTTTTCAGTCTTGAGAAAATTCTAGATTTGTATTGTTATACAGATTAAATTTATGCAGAAGATTGACTCCTTATGTAAAAAAAGAAATAAAATTTTAAAATAGAGTAGTTGCACACTGCACTAATAACAGTTTTTCGATTTATTTTTTATTATTCTTTTGAAAAATAATTAAAGGCTTATTGTTTTCTTTAAAGGGGAAAATACATATCTGTGGTGTAAAGTCTTTTTCCCATCAATATTTCTTAAGTTTTTTGGTAGGGAAATTAACTTTTGGTCAGTTATGATGTATGTCCATCTGAAACAGCTAAATTCATAAAAAGGGGAATTTAAAGGGTAGCAATAATGTGATTATTCATTATAGCTCTCACTGGGATTGTAAAACTCAAAGTAATCTCACTTTATGCAGTGCCCAAGCAAAGATGCCTTTAGTGTGAACAGGATCTTTTATATATCAGTCTTGTAAAACAAATCAAAATTCTATTAAGCTTTAATATTCTTAAACATTTTCAACTAGACTGATTACACTTTGCCTAATAGCATCAAATAGTTATTTATAATAGTAACGATGGATGCAAAATGGCAAAACCATAGCATAACACATCTTGGAACTAGTTATGTTTTGAACTAAAAAGCATATCTTTTATTTTTGGAACTTGGCAGACACAGTTATACATATCACTAATTAATCAATTTCATGCATTTTTTAACAAAAAATAAATGTGATTTGAAACACGCATGGTCACTATCATCATATGACAGTTCAGGGAACTCGCCTCAGTTTTTTGTGTTTGTTGGTTTTTTTTCCCAAGGGAAATAAAATTGTCAGCAGGCGTTTTAATATCCTGTTTTCTAAGGCAATAGCTTGGCATATTTCTAAGTCAACTCAAAACACTCTTGGCAAGTTTACTTAGCATAAATTTAATATGTAGCAACTAACATTATACTTCTGTTTTTCATACTGTCCGCAAGAATATGTACACAATTGAGGACAAAGAGAATTCTAAATTTAGGAGATCACTTCAAGCTTCAACAGAACAGAAGAAACAAATTTCTTTTTCAGAATCCTTTATATACCATTTCTCTCCTCTGTAACATGAATTTTCAGGGCAAAAAAGTTCTCCATCCTGCTCTCCTAGGCCATGTGAAATAAGCTATTCATCACAAGTAGGAAGGCTAGTCAGTGGCACCAAAACCTCCGTCTTACATGGTTTTGAGTTAACAGGATCAAGTGAGAGACAGTAGTCCATCAGCCCTCTGATACAAAGATGAGAAGTCTTTCAAATAAGCAGATTGTTGTGGTTTAAGCTCAGTCGTAAATTAGAAAAGCATGTAGCCTGCTTGCTCCCCCTCACAATCTGCCTTCCCCCCCCCCCCCCCCCCCCCCCCCGCGGGGGGGGGGGGGGGGACGAAAACAAGTGACACCCCCCGGGGTAGGAAGAAGAGGAGCAGAAAAACAAGGAGAAACAAAACT
>WYDI02037205.1:115410-155702 GCA_009867235.2 Psittacus erithacus | reverse complement strand
TGTTTTTGACTTTCAGCCTGGGAACAGCGCTGATAACACCGATGGTTTTAGTTGCTGCTCAGTAATGTTTACTCTGAATGAGGACTTTCTGAGCCTCATGCTCTGCCAGGGAGGAGGAGAAACTGGGGTGAAGCAGAGACAGGACACCTGACCCAGAGTAGCCAAAGAGGTATTCCATACCACAGCACATCATGCCCAGTATATAAACTGGGGGCAGTTACCCGGAAGGGATAGATTGCTGCTCGGGTCAGGCTGGGTATCAGTCCATGGGTGGTGAACAGTTGTGTTTTCTTCCCTTGTTATTTCCCTTATCATTATTATCATTGGACTGTTCTTATCTCAACCTGTGGGAGTTACATTCTTTCAATTCTCCTCCCCATCCCTCTGGAAGTAGGAGGAAGAATGGGGGGAGTGAGCATGCGGCTGCATGGTCCTGGGTTACCAACTGGGCTTAAGCCACAACATCACGCTCATGCTCGACTAATGTTAAAATGTAAAGTTAATTTGGGAATCTATTGGATTCCCTATCTTGTAGAATGTCCATTTTGCTTTTCAAATAAATAAATATATATATAGATATATCTATGTAAAGCAGTTGGGAGGGGAGAGAGGGAGGGTTGGGCTCTCTGTGTCTGTCCCTTAGTTACAATCTTTTTCAGCCACTTCAGCACCAAGCAGGTTGCCAATGGGAGAGGAAGGAGCTTTATTTAGTTCATGAAACTTCTGAAGGATCAGATTTTCCTGCCATGATTTTCTTTTTTTTTTTTTTTTTTTTTGTTTCTTGGTATTGTGACAGAACCAGTACCGTTTTTTTCTTATCAAAACACCTTGGGAAGCTTCATACTAGAGATATTTGCTCTTCTGTGCAGTGGTAGTTTTTCTGTCAGGAGTGAAGGGATGGATGCAGTTAGGAGTCTTTAAGTATTGATGCTTTGAAGAAGCTAAAATACCTCAGGTTCCTTCTTCACATTCTTCCCCAAAGACAGTTGCAAACCTGGAGTTCTACAATATTTCTCCTTGTTACCTTTTAATTTTATTTATTTATTTATTCCTTCAGAGGAGGTTAAAAATAGTAGGGGCAACTGAGCATTGTCCTACAGGACTCCAAAGAAAAGCCAGATGCAAAAGGCTAATTTAATGCTAAAAGGGTGTGTTGCAAATATCCCGTCCAAGTGTGGATGTGAAATCAATAAACTCTTAAATCAGAAGTGGTTCATCTTAAAACATAAGAGTTTGGAAGGCAAAAGTCATCACCAAGTCATTTTTAACCACTGGAGCAAAAGCTATGGGTAACACCCTGAGAAAATTAGAACATGCGTGCCTACATTATTTCTCCTGTGAAATGAAGAGTGAAGAAGAGCCAGAGGAAAATAGAAGCATAGCACAGTTTCAGAATTACAAATGCAGGAAGTTTTTCAGTTAAAACTGAGTATTCTGGTTAGTGTAATACTGCATGCTGGCATGCAAAGGCAGCACTTCACTGCTAGCCTGTGAGTGAGCAAAGGCAGTCAGAAGGCTGGCTGCTGCACATAGCAGGACTGCGCTCTGCTGCTCAGCTGCTTGAGGCAGGCAGGGAAGGTGCGTGGCATGGACCCTAGTACAGAATGAAACTTGTAGCATCTCCAGTTGCGTTTCATAAAGCCATGTGCCTCCCAGTTTCACTGTTGGTTCTAGTTCTGGGTTTGCAGCAATAGAGAGTTGTGCTGCTTTATGTGTCGGGTAAATGAAGTGTATGATCAAATATATGTCCTGTCCACATGTCTGTATGCTGTTCATATAAAACAGATAACACTTTGTTCATGCCTGATTATATTTTAATTGATTGCCAGAGGTGCAGTAAGATACATACTCCGGAATAAAAATGTCTTGGATATATGTAAACTCATTTGAGAAGACTGAGTTGGGCATCTAAGGCCCACAGGTTGAGCTACAAAATAAAGTAAGATGTGATCCAGCTAAGGAAGAAATGTAAAGTGCTGTATTCTGTAGTGCTTGCATCTGCACAAAGGCTTTTCACCTGAATGGCTCAAGCCTAGCAGACTTGCCTTCCTTGTGTTATTCAGTGATGTTATGGTAGGAAGTTCTTCTCGTGGTTACAGCTTTTGCAGCTATAATTTATTTTGTAATGAGGCATCACTGTTTCTGTCAGGTAAACATAACACACTATAATCCACTAACTTGGGTGGCCTCTGTATAATCCCGTTCCGTTTGTGAAATTCTGATGGAATCATCCAGGCTTGAAAAGGATGTCGTGCAGGTAGTACTTTGTTTTAAAACATACTGAGATAAAGTGAAAGAGACTTTTATTTTTCTTTTCTCCATGTGTCAAGATATCCTGAAGTGCAGAACAAAGACCCGCTTGTACAGCTATTTACTATAATAAAACCAGTCAACTTATGCTCTTACATATTACAGAGAACTATCTCCACGCATCCTAAGTAGGTCTTGGGTGTGTTGGTATGCTTCAGTGTGACTGTAAAGCCAAATGAAGTATTTCTCCGTAGTGAAATAAGTTTATTACAGTGTAATTCCCTTCTAAAACAAAGTCTCATCTTAAGGACTTTTATCTAAAATAACTAATGAGTGTAACAGCATTAAATAATAAAGTACTGTTAAGATGCCAAAAATAGCTCCTCAGTCTCTTTGATCTGCGTTTTGGCTTAAGATATAAAATTCCACTAGAGACTCTTATAAACAGACTCCATTAATCCAAACAAATTGTTTTGGAAAACAGCTACTGTAATAGATGTTGATTAAGACAGTGAATAACACTGAATTCTAATTTTCAGTACAGCTTGAGTTAACTCCACATTAATTAGAGTCACACCTCCAAGTCTCATTGTGCTGCTCTGGAATCTGCATGTGGCTACTTCTGTTTGTCTTGGCTTTAATTAATCATTCTCTTTATCTCTTGGCAGCAGCCATTACTGGGCAAGGAGGTATTGTTCCAGGTGTAGTCTTGAGACTTCATGGCTTCTGTCCACCATGTGCATGCTGTGGTCTGTGCAGCACAGGCAGTCCTAGCAGCAAATGAAACACAGATACATCTCTAGTATTTCCAGCTGGTGCACTGATGGGAACTTTCTCTAGTAGCCTTTAAGCCTTTTTTCTATAATTGAAAAAGTGCAGAGTTCATTTTTTCTACATCTGCATTGTTTAGTAACACTCAGTGCGTGTGTAATGTAAGTTTCTGTGGTTTTCCATGCTGCTTAATTTTTCGTTTTGCCATAAGGCTTTTACATGACTGGGATTAAGAAGGATCCCATTTAAAGAGAAGCAGACATACTTTATGTTGAGAAAAAGAAATGTGTCTGGTTCTGACAACACATCGCTATGTTATGTGCTTCTGAAGAATGCACCAATTGATCAAATTATCTCAGCTGAGAGTGCCAGTGGAGTTAATAAAGAGAAGTGCTCTGAGAACTGCAGTGTCTGTATGGCTTGGCCCTTTGTGCACTTTGGGGACTTTGTTTCTGATTGTCTTGTTCTTCCAAAGCTCCCTTATGGGGCAGGGAAACAATTAACTCCAGTATAACAGAAGCCCAGCAACAGCTGGGCCTGCTAATGATGGGCAGTATGAATTTGTGCTGTGCCATTCATGAATTTCTCACCAAGGCCAGTCCCTCGATATTACCTCAGCACATGCTGTTAAAAGTGCCCTCAGACAAGGTGGTGCCTCTCTGCGTGGCATGCAGTGTGTGTGTTCGCTCAATCTTAAGTTACTAAAAACATTGCTCTGGGGTAAACTTTGTGCCTTGTGGATGTAACCAGTCTGTTTCAGCCAGGCCAGAGGAGCAGATACGGAAACAGGGCTGGATCAAGTCCTCACAATGTAGCCCATAAATAGTTTGTTATGTATGATAGGAAACCAAGGTCTTCCTGTAAGCCAGTTCACCAAATTACAGTTGAAAAATAATTTGAGTTTTCTTGAGTTTGATTTTCAGGTTTTTGCCTGTTTTCCCTATTGCTCCTGATTTTGAAGGCTACATTAATGTTCAAGCTTGTGGAGACCATATTAGAAATTCAGTGTGTGTGATTTGCAGTGGGAATGGAGAGTGAACCTGGTTGTTGGAGTATTCAGCTTGTGCTTTGTCACATACTTCTGCATTCAGTTCTTGCAAGGGGAGGATAGCTGTAAGAAGGTTTAAGTGTCAACATAAAGTGCTATTCAAGTTGCTATTCAACATGTGAATAGCAGTGAAGAATAGAAGAGCAGGAGATGGCTGAGAAACCAAAGGCAGAGGAGGCAGTATCCCTCTAAGGGGTGGCAGTGGTGGTGTGGAATGTGCACATTAGCCCCAGGTTGTAAGCTTCTAAGATAAAACAAGAAAGCAGCCCTAGGAGGAAGTGAGAAATTTCCTAGCAATGTCAAAGTAAATGCTGAAAACAGCATTTACTGGCATGAATATTGCAGCTGTGTTGTTCAGAACATCCTTGTGGTACCTGAGGTGATGTGTGTGAACAGAGCATGGTGCCTGTGTGGCAGTAAGAGGAGAGGAGGGAGATGGCACCTCGCATTTTTGCAGATTGGGGGGTGGGTTTATGCTAATTTTTAGTTTAAGTGTTTGTAAGCCTCCTTTTGTAAGTGTCAGAGGAGGAAAAGCTTCTTCAGAGGTTGATTTAGCTGTCTAAATTGAGTATCTGTCTGGATTTCCCTTTGAAGGAACTCTCTCAGAGTTTTTCTCATTGTGTTAGCTATAGAGAGCTGTGGTGATGGCCATGATGCTAGGCTTTTATGACTATTCCTCTAACTGCGTTGGGGGAAGATTCCAATAAATGCTCAGCACAAAGTAATGTAAATATTTTAGTCTTCTGTCTCTGAAAGAAGCTTGCGTTTTTCATAATGGTGCAGTATTGAAGAACATAATGCAGATGGGTTGAGTTCTGTCCCTACCCTGACACTGTTAAATACAGCTTTTAGGTATTTTAATGTTTTGTTGATACCTATATTCAACTCCTAGTTACTAACATTTGATTTATTTAAGTGTGTATGCAGTGGGGAAGTATTAGATTCCACCTATCATCTACAGGCTTGTTCGTAATAAATTGCTCTCTTCTGATGATCCCTCAGAGCTTTTAGAGGAGATGCAGTTGTACTTGGTAACTAGAAACAATGCATTTGTGAAAAACAACAGGCTATTACTGTAATGGTCATTGCCGGAAACAGATTAAATTTATTTAGCTACTCTGTGGCTGCAATTAAAGGGTTGTATCTGTTTTTCTAAATACATTGTTAGTCAAGATGATGTGTTTATGATACTATGGAAGCATAGAAATTTGTGGCACTGTATGAAGACATTTTTATTTCAGCTGTAATCATAGGTAATCTAAACACAACTTAATGAATGACATCTGATATGGTAAATTGTAAAATATATGGGTTAACTATCTGTCAATCATGCTTCTGAGCCATCACTGCTGTGTGTGTAGTATTTATTTTCTTGTTGTAGGGGGAGAGTGGCTTTCTAGTTTATGCATCTTTAAGGAGTAAAAGAAGCACTTTTCCAGCTCTAGTACTGGCACAGTTACTATCAACTTTTTAAATGTTTGGTACTGAACACAGTCTGATGCCTGAAGCTCTCTAGCTGGTGCCAAGGGCTGACTAGGAAGCGTTGGCTGGAAACCTCCTGTTTAAATAAAGCATGTACTCGGCGCTTACAGCTGCGTTCAGAGTTGAAGACTGCACCATTTCTATATTGTGCTGGCAGTAAAATCAGAGTGTGACTTTCAATGTGAATTGAAGGCACTTGGATTTAGATTTGCTTCCATGCTTTTAGCAAGCGCAGTTCAATATTGGCCTATGACACAAGAAACTAACAAGAAATTAATCATTAGGAAGTGGTGTGAACCTGCTGTTGGTTCTTTTTTGGTTTGGTTTTTTTTTTTTAATTGCATGCTGCTCTTGACCTGCCTCTTAGCTAGATAGGTAACTAGGAGCTTAAAAAGAGTGTTTGAGTGGAGTAGTTGCTGTTTCAGTCTCCTGTGGATTATTTTCATGACTTTCTGTTCTTTTGTTTTTTTCCTTTCTTAGTCTTCATGAAGAAATCATTGACTTCTATAAGTACATGTCTCCCAGACCTGAAGAAGAGAGAATGCGGATGGAAGTGGTGAACAGGATAGAAAACGTTATAAAAGAGCTCTGGCCTAATGCAGATGTGAGTGGGACACTGTTCTGGTTTTTCATAAGTGTTTTATACTTGTCTGCTTCATGAAGTATCGAATAATGAAAATAGTGTTAATTTTTCCATATTTAAAACAAAACAAACAAAAAATAAAACCAACCAGCCCAACAACAAAAGGATGTCTGGTCAAATGAGAGAGATGATCTTTCTTCCTAGAATAATACAGGTTAACATTTTCTGTCACACATAGGAACAAAGACAAGCTAGATCTGCTGTACTCAAAGAAAGCTCGTAAGGTATGGCTACACTTAGTCTCATGAATATTTATTTACTAAAATTAATGGGAACATACGAGGCATGCATGCTTGTAAAGTATTGTGTTTAAAACATACATATCTTATGAAAGTCATTGCTCTGCTAGTAGTAGTGCTTCTGAGTCCAAAGACCTGTGGTCTTGAAGTCTATTAAGCTGGAATGCCAGCAATGCCGTGTTACGTAGACCATGCTGCTTTTAATAGGCAGTTAAACTAAATTGACATCTTACAAATTTAAAGGAACCAGGTTTTTTTGTGCAGGAAAAACAAGTTTGTGGATCTGTTGATCTGTTGTATTGAGCTTAGAATCTGGATTGCCTCTTTCCGCTGAAGATGGGGTTTTGTTAGTACTTCATTCAGTTGAAACAAGTTTCTCCTGTGCAGAGCTATGAAAAGGTTGGATTAAAGAGAAACCGGAGAAGTTGCTTTTACAACTGAACATGATTTTATGGGCGCACAGTTGGATTTTTAGCATAATTGCATCTAGTTTAATTGTATCGCTCCGCTAACATGATGTTCATTTTCAGAATGCAGATATATAGCTGTAGTCATCTATTTGTAGATAACAATAATGGAAAATAAGGACTTGTTAGCTGAAATAGCAAACCAAATTCAGACAGCAGAATCTTAGTATAAGAAATGCTCATTGATCCTGCCCATGTTAAAGATAGTGGCTTGACATGAGCAACGTAAACCCACTGTTCATTTCAGATCTTCTTAGCCTGTTGATTGGAATGTGTTTTTTAGAAATTGACAGAATAGGAATTCTGTCTGAGCTGTATGTAGGTGGTGTGTAGTTTTGTGTGTAAAATATGCTTGCATTTTCAAGGTGATTGATGTTATGGTCAGTGTATTAGTGGTGTATCATATGGATGTACGTATGTTCAGTACAGCAGGTATCTGGTAATTTTTTTCATTGAGTTAAAACAGTAACTTTTCCACGGAAACTGTGTAGGAGACTTCAGCGTCTCACAGCTATTGTATATCTCTCCTCTTAACCCAGTGAAAAACAGTGTTTACACCCTAATCAAGAGCAGGAACAGTGGGCTGCCAGTTTGACCAGTGATAGTGTAGGAAACAGACTAGATAGAAAACAGTGCTTGCTCTGATGCACTGTGCCAAAGTAACAGGAGATTTCACCACAACGGCTAATTGCTTCAGCCAGGAGAAGACTGTTACTATTTCCTAGACATTTGTGTGCTGCAGACTTAACTAGTGTAATGGGGTGAATGAGTTTGCTACCGGGGGATCTTTCTTTGTTACCAGCAACACTTTGAATAGGACGCAAGAACTTAATGCTTCCAGAGATACTGTGTGTAGGACACACTTGATCTGTAAAAGCTAGGTCTTTTGTATTAAAATAATGGGGCTTTATATATATATGACTTTGGGGCTTGAGAAAATAGTCTTTCCTAAAGCTAATGAAACTGGTTTTTGTTGCTGTAGTCCTTTGAAGGGGAGGAAGCAAACTACAAGCCCTGCCACAAGTGACAGCTGACCACTAGGGCTTAGCGGTAATGTAACTGAGAGGAAGCATAACCCATGTAGCTGAAAACTGAGGTTCACTTTTCAATTACTGCCAACTAAAACTGCCATGACCCTCTTTTTTTTCTGTTCTTGAAAATGATCGAGAGCAAGAACGTGCCAGTTTATCTCAAGTGAGTACCTGCTCTTCAGAGCCTAAATTCATTTTGTGTGCTACTGTTATGTCAAGGGAGAATTCTTCACTTGTATGCCCTTCCATTTTCTGGAGGATAGAAAGGAACTGAACAGTGACACAGCACACCAGGTGGCAGTCTGGAACTTACTGTAATGCTATTTTTCTAATACTTACTTTATAGATCTGGTTGGAAACTGGACTGCTGAACTCAACTGTGTTCAACTTTGACAGTGTTTTATTGTAATTTTTCAGTTTCTTGAGTTAATCACTAACCTTTTGGAAATTGTGTTCGTTCAGCTTCTTGTAAGATTTAAGTTTTGAGTACACTCTCTGAGAAGGTAAAATGTTATCTGGTCCAATGTCCTCACCTTTAGCTGTAGCATAAAGTGGTAAGTTAATGTTTCAGCTGTTCCTTTTGAGTCATAGATGCAATGAATCCAGCTAAAACAAACTCATAAGTTAAACCTACATATTCAGTTTGTAATTTCTCACTAAGCACATAGGTAAGACAGACTTTATGAAAATGAAATACCAAGGAAAATAAAAATCAGGCTTCATGAATTTAAACATATAGCCTATAGTGAGTGTGTGGTATGTGTCTGTGTACTTACTTCTTTTTCCCATTCCACTTAGGAAAAGGCTGAAAAAGCATGTGGAGGGAGGGTAAAACTAGGTATCCTAAACTGCTACTTTATTTATAGAAGTTAGCAATTGTGTCATTTGCTCTCTTACTCAAGGGAATCTGCTTAGAAGGAAACATTCCTACTAAGTGAGAACTGTTCTTGGCATCAGCAAGGCTCTGACCATAAGAAAGGCTTTAATTACGCTGAAACTGAACAGTCCAAACCATTAAATGAAAGCATTTTAAGACAAAGTTTTTTGACCAGTTGAATATGAAAGTTTGACTATTGAACAAATAAGTAGCTATACAGTGGAATTTAGGATATATATGTCATAATGTCCTCAGCTTCACATCTGATTATTATGTAGTGTCATAGGTCTGAAAAGAGGTAATGTGGCATACTTCACACTCCTCAATTGTGAAAATACTGTCATTGGAAGTGGAAGTAGAAAGATTAACTCTATTTAGTTTGACAGACTTTGGAAAATTCTACCTAATGATGTAGAAGAAAAGGAAATCTAAATTGGATATGGACAGATTTTGTTTTGTTTTGTTTTGATGGAGAGACATTGGTAACAAGGACTTTCCAAGCTTTTGTGGTTTTCCAAGCTCTGTTATTCATAATGAGGACATATTTGGACACACTCTTGTAATTAAAGCTCCTTCAGGATCTGTGGAATTTAATATGAGTAAGTTTGAAGAAATGTAGGATAAATAGTAACAATAACATACAGGAGCAGGAGGAGTCCATTATAGTACTGTGAAGTCTTAAGTAATCTTACGAATGCAAATACATATCTCTGTCCATGTAGAATAAAACCATAACTGGCAGTGCTGGCTCACTAAAAAACTAATTCTCAGGTCTCTCAAGTCATGACAGTGTCCTGTGTTTGGGATGCTTTAGATATGTGTGTGGCTACAGAGCTTCAGCAGTTTAAATACCAATTCTGTAAATCAAAATCCTTTAATAGTTCTATTCTGATTTCCTCACTCTTCCTCTCCCATCTTTCTAGATCTGATCAGAGGGGCATTGAAGTGTGGGTGTGGGTTTCTTTTATGATAATTCAGTGTTTCTCATACTCTGAATTATTGTACAACAGCAGATGTTGTCTCATTCCTTTCCATAAAGGTCATATATGTTGAATCAGTAAGTTTATGAATACTTTTGGAGTTGTTTATTCAGTAAAGGCTCTCTTTGCTGTTCAGCTGAGCACACTATTTTGTTTAAAAATGTGAAAAGACATTTATTTTTTTCCAAACCCATCAGTGGTTGTTTGATTATGGAAAAGCACTTTTCCACATATCCACAGATATTTTTGGTGGGCAAATAAAGCCCGGTTTGACTGAACCCAAGCAGTTTTACAGGGGATGCTTTTACTATTATCCTGGATTTAAGATAGTAATAATAATTAATATTACTTTCTTAGCTCTGGGATGCCTTTATACTTTTGTCAAGATCTAGTACAATATTGATGCTAGTTCTGTGGCATCTCTTGCAGTCTTTCCTAGTTTGAGAAGATGAGAACTTTCAACATTCAAATTACTACCACCATGTGCTTTTTGTTGGGGATGGGTTGAGTTAAGCAATGTAAAATAATCAAGGGGATGCACTCATACTGCTTCCTAGCCTACTACAGTACCAAAACACTTACTTGCAAAACATTATCTTTTCCCATCTCTCCCTTTTTCTTATCCTGAAGGGGAAAAACATAAGAAGTAGGTCACTTGACATACAAATTGGTGGCTGTCAAAATAGTGCATGAGTCTCATTAAGGCAGAATACACAAGTCTGTACAGTGGCTCCATGAAACACATCAGAAGACTGGTTGAAAATTAGTCCAAATGTGTAGCTACTTGCACTTTGAAGTCTCACCGGTCCCCTTTGAGACTTAGCACATGAGCCCGACCTCCCTGCGAGGCTTGGCTAAGTTAATGAGAATGTTTCAGACAGCTTACAATGGAAACCTCTTTATTTAAACCTCCAGTGCTAGTAAAATCCAGCATAATAAACGAAATCTGGGGGATGTGAAACTCTTGGAAACATTTTTTGTTCGTTGTTTAAGCAGAAATAAAGAGGGTTGTGCTACTTGATCTGTGATTCAGAAAAACATGGATTGTGATATAATTTTTTTTAGTGTGCAAAATGATGGAATTATATTAAACTTAGAAAATGTGTTCAAAAACTGAAGATGATACTTTGAGATATGAAAGCAAAAAATAAATTGAACTGATACAAGGGTTTTTTAATGTTCTAGCATTCTTAAGTGATTTAAGTCTTTTGAGTTACGGATTTTTGCTAAACTGGGTCATGGGGAAATTTTTTATATTAAAGGAAGGTTTTGTAACAGAAAAGTCAAAGTTATTAATGTTTTATGGGTAATAACAATGAAGATTAGTGATTTAAATGCACTGAAGATGTGAACGCTTTAGCAGAAAAGAGTACTTCTGTTCAGAATGTGCCTGTTAGCAATGCCAAAATCTACCAATGGAGGGTAGCAATAACCGGCCTTTACAAGCAATTTAATAGAACTTGTTTGTGTTCTGAAGCCTGACAATTTGTTTTCATATATCCTGTTCTTGTGTTTCAGGTGCAGATATTTGGAAGTTTCAAAACTGGTTTATATTTACCTACAAGGTCAGTAATTTTTCAGTATAAATTCTGTACAAGAGAAAAGATAGCCTATCAAACCTTTGTCTGTAGTGACTTATCTCCCAATATCCATATTACTTGTGTGTATACTTGTTTTATTAAGAAAGTGTTAAGCTATTAGTACTTTGCAAAGTGCATAGAAAAATTAAGACTATTAACTGTAATAGCTATGGCTATATAGGTTTTGCATATTTTGGTGAAAGACCTGTACCATGATTTTTATTCTGTTATTCCATATTATATTTTTCCTGATAGGTTTTTACTTAAGCTGATATTGAAGGTTTGGGCACAAGGTTGTTTTGCTGCTGGATCTCTGTGTTATTTTGCAGGCATATTTATACTCAAGGTGACAACAGAGCTGCTTTTTCTGTCTTGGTATGCATCAGAGAAATGTTTCTTGTTGTTAACTCTCAGCATTAGTAGCGGTTTTAACACCAATTTAGTTTAGAAGAGAAGCGTCCAGAAGTATTTCATGTTCTCCAAGCAAGTTTTGAGCATAGTTTTCTGCAGCTGGTTGAGTGCTGCCTACCCTTGCCAGCTAATCGGTATGCAGCTGAACTGCTGCTGACACTGCTTGCTGGCAAGAGGTATTTCATCTGCTGCAGATGTGGTTTCTCTGAGGTTGTTAAAGCAGTGTTTTCTGTGAATCAGCAGACCTGTGGAATCTGTTGGGGGGGAAAAAGTGTTATAATTTTTTTGGTGTTACCTGTTGCACAGTTTTCTGTGTCACTGAAGTGGCCTGCTCTTCAGTGTAGCTGAAGCTGCACTGCAGGGTTATATGCTCGCCTCCTTCGTGCTCCTAAACAAGAGGGGGAAATCAAAGAAGTTGGGTAGCAAAATGAGAGAGCTGAAGATCTCACAGTGGCCCTCACAGTCACCTTTTGGATCTGAGTTTAGGCATTAAATTAGGATGTCAGCTCCCTGCATAGTCAGATGAGTATGTGTGTGCGCAGGGAGGAAGTGTAGTGGGATGAAGACACCTCTTCAAGGAGCTGAGTTAATGAATGAAGTTAATTAGATGGTTTGATCTTACTTAATAGCTTGTTGCTTCTTGAAGTCAAAGTTGCCGCATTTTCCTCTCTCCTTCACTGCTGCCTGTTCTTGGCATTACAGGCCAGCTGCTTGCCATGTGCTGGCTGGTGTTCTGATCATCCGGAAACCCAACTTCGAGATGCAAAGAGGCAGGAAATTACCTTAGAGTGTTTTGCAGGTTTCTTAGGGGTGGGGAGTTGGTTTCTGGCCAGACCCATTAAGCTGATGTGCTGTGGACTAGACAAACACCAGATCCACAGCAAAGGAAGAGACTGAGCCATGCATCTGGGAGCAGAGGATGGGGAACAGAACTTTCCCTTTTAGTTGCAGGCTGTTAAATCAGCATTACTGATTGATACAGCCCAGAGGGTGGTGCTCCGTAAGTTAATTTCTTACTCAGAATCACTCTGGAGAAGCTGATCCCTTTCTGCTGACAGTGTGACCTGAAGAGGGTAATCTTGGGCTTTGCAGCCCAGGTGGTTTATATGTGTGTCTGTCCCCTCCCTTGCTAATCTGATATGTTCTGTAGGTCTCCAGGTGTAAGAGTTCATCCCCTCCTCTTTCTTCAGAAAATTAAGAATAAATTATTTGGCTAAGCTACATTTGGTTACTTTATTCTAGTTATGTGTGGATGTCAGCTGTTCATCTTTTAAGTGTATTGGTCTTTGAATAAATCTGTTTTCTTTCTTTTTCAGTGATATTGATTTAGTTGTGTTTGGAAAGTGGGAGACATTACCTCTTTGGACGTTGGAAGAAGCTCTTAGAAAGCACAATGTAGCAGATGAAAACTCAGTAAAGGTTTTAGATAAAGCAACTGTAAGTTGGGGGAAGAGGGTATTTCCTTGTTCTGAGCTAAATGTCTAATAAAATACCTTGGTTAAAAGGATTATTTTTTCATAAGCAGAAACTCTTTTATATATAAATACAAGATAGAACAAGTAGAGCTTTTTTACTTTGTACAGTTTTTGTTACTCAAAAAAACCCAACTTGATAGTCCTCCAACAGAAGCATTTCTTGTACTACACAACATACACTTGCTTTTAAGTGAGACTCTACTAGTCATTGTTGTGAATTAATGTGATTAAACTTGTGAATTTCTGGACTTAGTTTGTACATGAGTAAATTATTTTTTCTTACTGTAATTAAGCAGGCATAATACATTTTACCTGGAAGTATAAGTACAGCCATATGTGATAGTATGCTTTGCGCAGGATAGGATTGATTCCATTATAACTTCCTACCTTCTGCTAGTTCTAAGATGATAAATGTGTTGCGGTTAAAAGAGGTGTCTAATTGATGGCTGTTATTAACAGGGAGGTAATTCAGAAACCACTCAGGTGGAGGTGTGTCAGAGTGCTCTCAGTATCTTGTGCTTCTTGTCTGAAGATAATTTTGATGAGGAATCAATGACCCACAATGACACATGAGTGTGTATTTTATTAAGAGTTTCTATTACCATTTATCTTTATTTCTTAAGTGTTTGTCTCCCTCTGGTGTTTGTTTTTCCCTCTAGAACTGCGCTGCTCCACCAGGAACTGACTAAAACCAATATGAAATTAATCACTTTAAAGTGTTACATTCTGTTAAATAGGATAGTAAATTGAAAATGGCATTTATGAGTTAGAAAAGCAAAGTTGATGTAAACAGATTGGCAAGCAAAGCGACTTCATAAATAGACAGGAGTCCTGATTTCTCTCCACAAAGTCGTAAAATGTTTCAGTTTTACTGGTGCATATAAGTATGAATGAAACCAAATGTGTCTTGGAAGTCTGTGTTAACTTAACCTGTTTTTCTGTTGCAGGTACCCATTATTAAACTGACAGACTCCTTCACTGAAGTAAAAGTTGATATAAGCTTTAATGTACAGAATGGGGTTAAAGCAGCCCAGCTCATCAAAGATTTTATCAAGGTTAGGCAACTGTAATAGAACTACAGAGCTGAATATTTGATGACCTGATTTTATGTTTTACTTTGACTTCATCCTGACTAGAGATACACTTTCACTGTGTTATTTTTGTGGTCTGCTACTACTCTATGGTGTTCTTAGGTTTTAGATATTTTGCCCTGAAAGGCATGAAAATAGCAATGTATAAAATATTGAGAAGTTTTAATGGTACTGTGACTAAAGAAAATGCACTAATACCTGTCTTAAATGTTCTGCTCTAACTGTGGTTCATTGAACTTAAAATTAGTCATAACCATGCATTGCCAAGAAAGGAGGAATAATCTTGTTCTGGAATTAATATTATTTCAGCAGACAAATGCTGATGAAGTAGAATAAGTTAATTTTAGTAAGTTATTGTTCAGGGAGTCACTGATGTGGGTATCATAGTTACATTAAAGTTATTTTTTGTTTAGTATAGGGGGTCATTGTGTTGGCATTAATGTGCTTTTTTATTTAAAGTTTTGAAGGATCATTACACTATTTTCCTTCCCTTCCGCTATTCAGTGTACGGGGACACTGTAGCAAATATAGAAGCAGTAGAAAGTTTCTCTCAGGTTTTCATGTTCTGTGTAGGGAGATGAAGTGCAGTTCAGTCTTACTTCAGTGTGTAGGTATTGCTGTTCTGCTACTAACTTTGTGGTTTTTAACCAAACTAATGACAGCGGGAGAATCAAAAGGATTTCAATAGTTAAACATGTAAAACTCCTTCATAAAACTCCATAAATCTGGATAAAGCGATTACTTTTCTTTCAGTCTTAAGGGTTAGAAATCATGTACATCTGCTTTAATAATGTCATTGGGTAGCAGGAGGTGTTCTAAATTGGGGAGGATTTTCAGTTGGTGATGAGTTGAATGTGTACAGCCTTCAACTTGTTAATCTTCAGTTCCTTTATGTGTGATTAGGAGCAAGGATGAAAGTAGCTCTGTTTGCTTCTGTAGAAGGACACAAGAGAAAAACCTCTGTCCTCAGTTTTAGTAGAATAGTTTGAGTTCTTGTCTACATAGTCTCTCCTGTGTGCTCATACATAAACCTTGCGCTGATGAGGCCTCTTGCACCCATGTTCAGAGTAAGTGGGTGGGGGTGGGTTCAGAGACCTTCCCTCTCTCAGCATCTCTGTGATGGACAGAAGTTGATTGTGTTGGCCAACCTTTTGCTGCTAAGGCAAGACCGATAGTTTTGTGCTGTGTGGCTCCTTGGTGGGGATTGATTCCCAGATTCTGTCTTAGGATACGTACCTGGAACTTGGCAGCTAACTTCAGTTTTTACATTCTGTGAGTTGTTGCATTGCCTTCTGCTGGACAGGCAATCTGTATTTGGTTTTCTGCTACAACGCAGGGGCTGTATTTCTGTTACATTCTGCACATACGTTTCTTCTTAGGTAAGTCCATAAGACCCTGCCTGCTTGCCCAAAATAGCCTATGTACCCCTTAATTTCAAGAAAGGAGGTAGTCTTCTCTTGAGAGTCTGAAAGCATTTTTGTGTACTTAACAAGAGAAGTGTGTTAGTGTGTTCCTTTTGCCTGGGTTATTTGCAGCTCATTAGAGACCTTTTGGCCTTGGGTCAGGGCATGATGAGAGCAGCCTGTGCCCCTGGGGAGAAAGTGGGAGCTGTGAGTGGCAGCTGGGCAGGCATGGGGCAGGGGTGCAGTCCCATGGTACCAGAGGAGCAGAGCAGGTCTGGTGACAGTAGCTGAGGTCAGCTTACAGGCTGGGCAGTGGGTGGTAGACAGTTTTCCAGTGAGGAGGTTGAGGCTAAGGACACCAGGTCAGTCATCAGGGTCAGGATCAGATCAGCATCAGTGCACAGCAGCATGGCTCAGGCAGACACCAGGGGAACAGCAGAGATGAAAAGCAGCTGATGGGGGGATGAGTGAGGTGGAGGGATTCCCAAAGAGGCTTTCTACAGGGCTGTTTTCCCAGCAGCCCAAGGCAAGGCCATGCCATTGTGCCGCCCCAGAGCTGGCCTTGAGCATGGGTGGCCCACGCATGGGCAGAAGTGGCACTCAGCTCTTGTGCATACTGGTAGTGGTGTTCTTGAGGATCTCTCTATGAAACACTTGCAGGGCATTCTCGTGAGTCTTATTTTGCCCCACATTACTTTGAATTACCTGATGGAGGTGTTGTGCTCAGTATTACCATTGGAAATGCTTATTTCTGTTAACCCAGTTTATTTGACAAGTTTGAGATGGCTGAAGCCTTAATTAAGGATTTGCAATTTCCTAAGAAAAATCCCATCTCTGAATCTACAGGTATAGTCAACACCCCAGCTTGTGACTCTTAAGTTCTTAATAGTTCAAAAACTGATCTTGGGATCTTCAGTTAAATAGGGCTCCTGATACTCTCCACCAGACTTGTGCTGATTTGTTTTGGAGAAATTCCCAATTTCCCTTTAATCTTTTGCAATCACAGATACCATGATCCGCATTATGTCCCTGAAAGTAAAGAACTTCTTAGCTCTGTGTTGCTAACAGGAGTGATACTATTGAGCTTCTTTTTCCCCTACCTTGTGGGGGGATGTTCAGAGTGCAGGCATAGCCCCAGCCTCCACTGTTGCCCAAAAGGTCCATGTTCTCCACACATGCAGAGTATGCACATTTCTAAGGAAATCCATGCTGACAAACCTAGTGAAGGACCAAGTACCCAAGGGTAAGTATTTGGCTCCTCCAAAAGTGTTATCTGGGTGTAGCAATTTTGAAGAACTGTTTTGAATTCTGGGCATTTGATGAATTTGCAGGACAGAAGTTCCAGCCCACTGTGGGATATCAGCTTGGCTGCAGCAGGAAGGTTTTGCTACAGATGTGGATACTCCACAGTTCTTTCTTTGCTTTCCTTTTCACTTCGATTTGAGAAAATCAGATGTATTCATATAACCTAACAAAATCATTCTGATTTTATGAAGAGTAGTAACTTTTTTTTTGTTATTAGTATCTGCCACTGGAGTTGAAGAGGTAAAATACTTGTAGTGACCGTAGGCAGAGCGCTTGGCTTCTCCCTGGTACTAAAAATGATAAATCAGAATTATACTTAGCTTTGAGATGTAATGTAACAGATAACTTCAATATGCTTTCTTAGCGGCAGTTGTATATATGCAGCAGTATCCTAACACCTTTGCTTTTCTCTTTCAGAAATACCCTGTGTTACCATACCTAGTTTTAGTATTGAAACAGTTCCTATTGCAGAGGGACCTTAATGAAGTATTTACAGGGGGAATTGGTTCTTATAGTCTTTTTCTAATGGCTGTCAGCTTCCTTCAGGTAAGCTTAATGAAATCTGTCGATGCCATTGGAGCAAAAGGATATAACGTTAAGAAAGAATTTGATCAACCGTTCAGTTTAATCATCTACACTATCCTGGTTTTGGTTTTATACCCTCTTTTTGTTTAAAAAGAGACGCATTCCACCTGCCTTCTTTTTTTCATACTGGTGCTTTTGGTATTAGAGGTGTTTGGAACATCCATTGGTGTATCAGTAGCAGGCATACATTCATGGTAAAATAACTTGACTACTGTATGGTTTATTTGGAACAAGCTGGTTCAAGCCGGTTACTGTTAGATGCAGCTGTCCTTTGTAACCCTTGTTTTCCAGGTGTAACACCCTGGGTGTGCTTTAATGAATTAGTAGCAGAATTTTGCTAGTTTGCCTAGATTTTTAAGCTAATACCAAATAAAAACATTTTACAACTTTCTCTTATGTCTAAGAGAACAAAATGCATGAGCTAAATCTGTATTGTGCCTGCAGGAGAAAAATATTGTAGAAATACAAAGTAGCTGAGTTCTGGCTTTATCATCCTTTTTTTTTTTCTTGTATTAAATGCTATTATGTTACTTCATGTGTACTTGTGTGTGTCTGTACTTTCCAGATTGTAGTTACTTTTAAACCTGAGCCTTGAGCTGGAGCTTGGGGCTTGCTGAGTGCTAGTGCAGTTGCCTGCCGAGCACAAAAGAAATGAAGACCACAGGCATACCTTTTTGAAAGAAACCAAAATCTCTCCCATCCTCAATTTTTTCTTATATTGACTAATAGCATCTCCATTTGCTCTGCAGAAAAAGCAGTCAGGTTTTTTATCAGTTAAAATTATGAATGGGTTTTGTTCATAATCCTTCAGGTTGCATACCTAACAGCAGAGGGGATAATTTCTATAGCTGTGAACGTTAAAGCTGTATTTGTATTGCAAACCCAGGTCTGTGAAGTGCAGATACATCTGTTTTTTACGAGAACCCTGCTATTAGTGCTGGACATTCACTTGCTGAACTGAAAATTCAAATACAAAAACATTAATACTCAACAGCCTTATTTTTAAGAGGTAATTAGTTTATGAAAGTTTTAGTAGCATCTTGTTTTAAAGATTTAAAACTGCTTTATCAAGGAAAATAGTGTACTTAGGCAAGTTTGGTTTATATAGTCTGGTTTTATTATTTTTTACTGTATTTAGATATGCTTGTTGTGACAAAGCAAAGGCACTTAAAGGCACTTGAGACTTAAAGTCTTAAGAAAATGATTTTTTTCTTTCTTCTTAATAGCTGCATCCCAGGGAAGATGCTTGTATGCCGAATGCCAACTATGGTGTTCTTTTAATAGAGTTTTTTGAATTATATGGACGTCACTTCAATTATCTGAAGACTGGAATCCGAATAAAGGATGGTGGCTCCTACGTTGCCAAAGATGAAGTGCAGAAAAGCATGCTGGATGGCTACAGGCCGTCGATGCTGTATATTGAAGATCCGTTACAGCCAGGTATCCTCATAAACCAGCACTTAAAATACTAAGAAAAAATCAGGGGAATGTTTAATCCAGAGAAGTTAAAGAATAGTAAAGAACCACCAAAACCCAAACAGAAATACCTCATTCATGTCTTTGAACACAAGATGGACCTGGAAAACAGCAGTGTTCTTTAAGACATGCTCCTAGTAAAAGTTACACTATCACCCCAGAGCCTGCCTGTGCTGCAGTCAGTGCTACATAAATGCATAGTGGCTTCATTCTGTACTGTTACCTTTACCTTAAGGTTGATTGTTGTCTTCAGTGGGGTGGCTTCTGGAATGGTGAGTCAAGTGCTGTTCAGAAAAGAGAGTTAACGTATTTCTGATCTAGAAAAATGTCATCCCTTATAGTCCTGTTACATGTGTAATATAAGCAGTACAGGATTTTATGGTTGCTTATTTTTTTATTTATGTATTGCACTTTCATCCAGAGAATTGCCATTTTGAACCTCTGTGCATGTAAATTTCTATAGATCTTTTAAGCTCTTTCAAGTAGTTATGCTCCACTAATCCTGTTCTACAAGAGGTAACCGCAGTGAGTTAGGACATAAGGGCAATTTGTCTCCTGTCTGGAAGGAGATAACCACAGTTTCAATCTTACTTTTTTATTTAATTCTATTCTTACTTTAAGGTAATGATGTTGGGAGGAGCTCCTATGGTGCCATGCAAGTGAAACAGGCTTTTGATTATGCCTATGTTGTTTTGAGCCATGCAGTTTCCCCAATAGCTAAATATTATCCTAACAACGAAACGGAAAGGTAAATTTTATGAGTCTAAATCTCAGTTGTTAATTGCTTTTATTTCTGTGTGTCTAAAAATTGTGTTGATGGGATTGGGTTTGTTCTTTTTTTTTTTTTCCTTGTTTACAGTATTTTAGGTAGAATAATTAGAGTAACGCAAGAGGTGGCCACATACAGAGACTGGATATCAAAGCAGTGGGGAATGCAAAGTAGGACAGAGTCTTCGTGTAACGGTGAGTTTTGACTAAGCGTGGCTGATAGTGGGAAGCTTCCTGCATGCTTTGACCAGATGCTGTTGTTGCTTTTGCTGCATATAAGGGAGTGCATGCATCTTAATATGAATTCACTTTTTTGCTTTTCATTTTGCTCTGATCCAGAAGATGTAGATTTGCACAAGAGTAGAAGGGCCATGCCGTGTCTATCTGTATTCTGCTGCATTAGATGTGGCCAGCATAGAGGTCTGTGAAGATTGCTGGGCTTGCAAAAGAAGACTTCTGAAAAACTTCCAATTCAAATTACGCATCATTACTGTCACAATTCCTTTGTCCTTTAAAGGTGGACAGGGTTTTAGAAGACTTAGTGGGAACACTAGTTTAAATCTAAATCTTTACCCTCTGTTACTCTTTTTTTCATTTTAAAGCTTAACATACTGTATGCGTATGGAAACAATATTTAAACCAGGATTGGCCACATAAGTGGAATCAGTCTTTTAAACAGAAAAATCCTGAAATATCCATCATGATTCTTGTTACTAACAAATGGGAACACATAAAGTCTAGCTGAAGGACTTGCTGATAATGTCCTTTAAAATCATCTGTATTTTCATTGCCCATCTTCTGATTTCATCAGCCAGTTGCCAGCCTCTTTTGGTGTAGGTGTATCTGCTGTCTGGAAGTTTTCAAATTAAAATTAATGCTAATACTCTCCAGTTAATTTTAGAATGTTGCCTTCTAGAAGTGTTCTCTTGTTTAGGGGTTAAGGAGAGAAGATGATGCAACTACCAAGTCGTTAGGATGGGATTTTGTTTGTTTTTAAAGCTTTTGTTAGTGATTTCCCTCACTGTCCTTGTAAAATTGAACATGCTCCTGGACCACTTGTGTTTTATCAGTTTACAGACCCTTGTGGCACTGCAACACAACCTGGTCATGGCAGACAACCCTTGTCCAGTCTCACAAGCTACAGAGTAATGCTTGGCTACCTGACGTGACCTATGTTTTAACCCCATATGCAAACACATCTAGTGAGGCAGCAAGTGTGTGCTGTGTAAATCAGAGGTAACTCCTGGGAGTCTTGTGTGAGATAAAACAGTAATAAAATAACCCTGTATCAGGAGAATAATGGTGGCAGTTACAGTGATCATCTTGTAGACTTAGTTCAGGTTTAAGTTCTGATTCTTTTTTAAATTAAGCTAGAAATTAGTGAGATAGGAGGGTTCTGTGTCTCATATTTTCAGGGTAGGGTATCATACAAAGAAACCAGACTTACTTGAAGTTCTTATGATCCTAGCACCTCCAGCAGAAATAAAATGGGAGCTGCTGAGTATTGGGCTTATAGGAATGGAATTTAAACATAGCTATTTGAGTGCTGTTGAAGTGTGTTGTGGATCAGTCTCATTAAGCAGCACATCTGAACTTTGTTACTACCTTCTTCCATGTCTTAGCTTTCTGATTTCCAGCTTGAACTGTATGTAGTGCTTGGTAGTTTTCATAGTGTACATGAACGGATCTTGGGAAACCACCACACCTTCTGCAAGTTGTTGGCTTGCTGCATGCAGTTGCATACACACAAACATGCGTCTGCATGCATTACAAGTATGCACGTGTGAAGATGCCTGTACCCGTCCTGCTGGATATAATAGATATATAATACCTGAATGGATATATTAAAAAAAAAAGAAGAAAAGCATCATATTTTAACAGTTATTGTGTGGTGATGCTTCTGTTTTGTTTTTAATAGGTAATGGAGTAACCTTGATAGTAGATACTCAGCAGCTAGACAAATGCAACAATAATCTTGCTGAAGAGAATGAAGCACTGTCAAAACCTAGAAATAAAACTTCAGAAACACTTAGTAAACATTCTTCAAATTCTTCATCAGGTCCTTTATCATCATCATCCTCTACCTTGTCCAGCTCTAGTGATGTAGTAAGTACTGGTGGTTTTCTGATTTCAGGGCTTTTTTTCAGTTTCTTTGAGTTTTGTTTTTTTCCTGATCTGTACTTCCACAGAATACATTCGTAAGTTGGAATCCTAGTTAGTTATGACATCCAGAATCCTAACTTGCATAAGATGTTACCTCCCGTGCAATTTCTACACATGTAAGTTGCAGCATGTTTTTGACACAACACAGAAAGTGAATACAGTATATACAGAGTTACATAGCTGTCTTTTCTCTGGGAAAACTGTTTATGTTTAAAAAAACCAAGACTGGCAGGCCTAAACCATATGCTGAAAAAAACCCAAAAACCAAAACCTTAAAAGTGTTTGGGAATTCTGTTTTAAAAAAAAAAAAAAAAGCTAAATCCTAAAATCAGGATCATGTATCAGTACATTTTTAAATTGGTCCATTTTGCACTATAAGAATTCTGGATTGAAAGAATTTTAATTTATAATAAAATAAACACAGTTGAAGTTTTGTCCACTGCTAGATTTTCATGGGAAAACTCACAAATAGAAAAACTCACTTAAAAAACCTCACTAATACTTTACATTTTCCTGAAGGATTCTGATGGAACACCTTGCAAAACCCCTAAACAGTTGAGTTGTCGCCAGTCTGCCACAAACAGAGTGGGATCACAAGAAGTGTCACTGGAATCCTCCCAGTCAAGTGGGAAAACACAAAATAGCCAAACAGCCAGTACTTCCAGCAACACGAACAAATCTCAGGTTTGTGAAACCTTTGGAAACAACTGTATTTGAACAGTACACGTCCTTCATGGAAGAGTAGCTTGTTCTTGAAAGGAAACGCTGCGTTTTTCACCTCCCCATCACCCCATTAAAAAGCTTTGAGCACTGATTGTATCTAAAATCACCTGGTTCTCTGTTTAGATTACACAGAGGAGTTTGCAACAGTGGCTTTCCCAGTCTTGAGCTAGATGAAATCAGATTGACTTTATTTTGGGAAACCTGGAGTTGCCAGCAGTATGCAGTTGTGCTATACCCATTTCCTTTTGTGCAGAAAGCACATCAGACCAGTCTTGACTGCAGAATTTGAAAGCTGAAGAGACTTGCCTACACTTAGTGAAACACAGTTAGTAAAATTATATGTTACAAACTATGACTGGCAGCTCTGTTAGCTGCTGGTACTTGCTGAACTGTCTTTTATTAAGGGAGATGAAAATTGCTTGCCAATAGATGAAATTCCCTCTTGTTTGCCCCTAAAGATAAATATCTTTACAATGAGAACTGCTGGAGCTTATGTATTTAAGGGATTTCTCATTTTGAGGAATTACAAGTCAGAAATCTAGAAATACCGTATGCCTCTATATAGAATATACTTTGGATATACGCAGTTTAAATTTTTATACTTTTTTTAATATTTAGGACTTCTTTAATACATGGAACATAGTCTGGAATTGTCTGGAATATTGCTTCTGAAAAGTAATGCTGGAAACTTTCCTCCTATTTGCTGACAGTCTGTGTCTAGCTAGTACCAAGTTTACAAACTGGTCTTGGATATACCATGAATGTGTGTGTGACTACACAGAGCTAATTCTGGTGCTGGAATGTGAAAATGCATGATCAGAGATCCTGTACATGTGTAAAAAGATGTGGTATAAAGTTAATCCTGGCCTTAAAAGATTCTTGTCTTAATTTTGCACAAAAGATGAGATTTCAGCACTTTTCATCTGTCACCTTGGATTGTGGTTTTCTGCTTCTGTAAAACACTTTTTGGATAGTTGCAAAATAGGAGCAATAAAACAATTCTGTCCTTTTCACAATTCAAAGTGCTCTGCTCTCCTCTCTTGACCTGCACGGTGTTGGGTCTAGGGATGCACACCTGTTTGCAGCCACTAAAATGAAAGATTCATGCTACTGTGCTGCTGTCTAAGCAATGGCCTGGGTTCTTTTGCCGTGTGAGTTGTTTCAAGTGTAATGCTTTCATGAGTTAAAGTCCTCATTGTCCCGAAATAAGGTTGTGTAGTTGCCATGCTTTATTTCCTTTTAGCACTGATTTACCATGTTTTCTTTCTTTCACAGCATGGATCTGCACGGTTATTTCGCTCTTCTAACAAAGGCTTCCAAGGTCCAACAAACTCAAGCCACAGTACCTCAGTCACAAACAAACAACATCAAGGCAGCAAATCACACCATCCGTTCTTCCACGGCAAAAAGAGGAAACACAAGAGGGATGCGGCCCTTTCAGACCTTTGTAGATAGTTGCCTATTTTATGACTGTTCTTCTGTGTGCAATGATCTCATGCTACAGGATAGTTTGCTAGTGACTCCTTGAATCTTTTCTGGAGCTTCAGACTGTTCAGACATTGATTAGCAACTGCATTTTTTTTTCCCAGCTCGCCACGGAACGGATCATGAAGATTGATCACAGCAAAAAATGTTAAAAAACAAAAACAATAAAAAAAGAAAAGAAAAAAAAAGAAAAAAATTAAAAAGAAAAACATAAAAAAAAGAGGAAAAGGCTGCTCATTTGATAAGTCATACGCTACAACAGGGTCATTTAGGATATAAAAGCTTGAATGTAAAATAAATGTATTTCCCATCAGCTCATGCTGACCTGTAGAGGTAGTACTCAGTGTGTCTAGGGGGTGGTAACAAACAAATAAAACACAAAAAATAGGAAAAAAAAGGCAAAAAATCTTATTTTGAGGGAAACCCAGCCTTTAAAGGTGAAAGTAATTTGTGCATGATTTTTTAATTATTTTTGCATATACTTACCATTTTATTGTGTATATATAGATGACCATATAGGAGAACTGACATTTGTAATAGTGGATTTGTTAATACTTTTTACATAACATTACTGTTTAAATTGTAAACATGAATTTTTCTCAGGATTAGTTTGGAAAATAACCTGAATTGTCATCTTAACATCCATATAAAGAGACATTACTAGTTATATTGCTCAGAATTTCTTTTCTTGCCATTTAAAAGATTTAATAGAACATTTGATCTGCAAAAGCTGTTTCTCTGCAAGAAAGGCTTATGGTGGCAAATGAAGTTCTTCATTTGCATAAAGTGTACATGTACTTTGTGTAGACAACTGAGCTTGTCATCTCGGAGAAGTAACCTTCACTTTGTTTTCTAGAGTGCCATCATTTCAGGCAATGGGATTTTATAGTTGCATCCTTCTCTTCCTCCCTTTAGTGGTCTCTCCCCAGCCCTTTCATTTTTTTAAGAAATATAAAGCCCCTGGGGGGAGGGGTTGTTTGGTTGTTGGTGGTGATTGTTTTATTTAATTTTTGTTTGTTAAAAAAAAAAAAAACACAAATGACAGAACTAGATTTGTTACAGACGTTTGCATTCCTGGGCTGCTTTAATCCCATGCCTCTTTGTTTGTGCCTTCCCCCCCTCTTCCAGATCTGGGTTTTTTTGTCTTTTATATTTTTGCTAATTCCTGTAGGAGATGATAACTGTTGAAGCTTTAAGTAAATTTCACAATTCAAGTGGTTTTTTCTCACTCCCCTCTTAGGCATTTTTGTATTTACACTTAATTATTTAAAAAGCCAAAATGACTTCAAGTAATAAAATGTATTTTGTACTGCCTTAAAGACCCAAACTTTTCGTATCTCATAGTAGTTCTTGTTGAGCTAGCTATCATTTAATTTCAATTCTGCGTTTGTCTGGTTCAGTTGCATTGCACAGCTAGGTTGCAATAACTCTGATGCCATGAATGCGAATGAAATGTGTAATTACCCTCACACACAGGCATAGCCTGAGACAGGAGCTGGGACACTTTAGTACAGGGAAGTTAAGTGGCATTTACTTTTACATAATCCTTTAAAGAGGAAGGTCTACAGTTGGCATACGTGGCTGTATTTAATGCAGCTGTTCTGGAGATGATGCTTTCATGAAACATACTATTAGCTTTTAGAAACTTTATTTAACACACATTTACAGAATACTACAGACCAACCTGGCCTTTAATGGGCACTAATGAGTGCAGTGATTTTAAAGTAAAATAATGCTAAAATAAGACCAGAGCTGATGTCATCACTTAAATTAAAAAACATTTTCAATGTGTTAAAGTGTTTTACTTCAAAAAGGAATTTTTTTTTTCTTTTTCAAAAAGGAAAATTCCAAAAAAATAGGAAAGTCGTAACATTTACTCAAACACTAAGCTTAAGTGATGTTAATTTGACAATGGTTGGGGTTTTTTTTCTTTTAATTTTTAGATTAATAATTTGATCAGATAATTTTATCCACCAGATGTTTGTTTTATAGGAACTAGTAAAAGTTGTACCACATTACGCATAATCACAGTATTTATTTTGGTTTAGATTCTTGTGAATGTGTAGACCTATGTTCACCACTTAGGGAACAATTATTTATAAATTATATTAATCCAGTATTGTTAGCTGCTATTAGCAAAACTGTTCCAAAACTTAATACTTGCAAAGATCTGTATCGCATTTACCACACTGAAGTGTTTTTAAAAGAATCACCCTCATCGTTGACAGCAAATGTACTCTTAGGGTGCAGATATTAGTGTTCCAATAAGCATGTGATAATTTTAAGGTGGTGGTAGCGGGAAGATAATCTTGATTCCATTGGGAATCTTAGGTTTGCCTCAATTTATGGTTTTCATAAATGTAATGGAAAATAGCTTTTCCTGGACTGCTCAAGTTTCTTTTTGGTAAACAGTATCTTTCTAAAAGAAAAAAAAAAAAAAGAAAAAAAGGAAAAAAAAAAAAGGCATGAAGGAAAAATTGAGGTATTTTACATTGCCTCAAGTGACCAGCATTGTATTCATAAAATACTGTATATCTTGCAGATCTTTATTTAAACAGAACAGTTGAACTGTTCGTTTTTCAATCTGAAGTAAAATACTTTCAAGACCTTTTAGTTTGCCTGCTTATTTGTCTTGTACATTTCATCTCTGTATTTGACTCAAGTCTAATTCTTTTTTGAGTTTCAATACTTTTGTGAAGATTTTGTGAATATATGAAAAATAAATGTTTAATCTAACTACTGCAGTTTATCACCATTCTTGATACTTAATCTGTTTTTCCTTCACAGCACTGTGTGTGGAAAGAGCAGGCTACACTTGTAGTCTTGCCACTGGTAGTCTACCAAAGACTGTCTGAAATAGATAAATAAGCTTAAATCTTTATGTATCTTGCTTTTTGACATTAGTTTTATTTGTTAAAGGTTTATTTTCCTTAAATAATAGTTCAAATGGTGTTTATAGTTAAAAGATGTGTATTACTTACTATTTTTTTGTCAGTCTTCTACCTTGTAGCAGAAAAGAAGCTGAAATGAAAGGAAACCTTCCTGTTTGTGAGATGTGACATGATTCTGTTTATTAACCTGCATTTTCTGTGCAGCTTCCTCAGAACTTACAGCTCAGATTTTGAGTATTTATAATAAACTTGTTTTTGTAGAACTTAATCCGTAGAAAAGAGTAGTCCAATGGCCGGTGGCAACTCTCTTACGTACTTTCAAGATGAACTTTTCCCATTTTACATCTGGAGTCATCATGAGTGCATCCTAAATATAACATGAGCAACTGGCTGGAAAGTAGTGTCATCTTGAAAATGCATTGCAAATAACAGCAAGCCAGACATTCAACATCTTGATGGATGTTAAAATTCATGATAGATGTTAAAACTGAATGTGTGACTCCAACTTTTATTTCCTGAAGAGTAAAATCTATAGGAGATTACAAATTATGTACTTATTCAAGAAGGGAATATATTTACCTATATAGGGCCTGTAACAAAAAAGAACATTTAATTAGTGTTGAAGTGAAAAACATAGTGATTATTTATTCTGCTGACTCCTAGAACTTGATTCTTTTGCTTAATGATGCAAAAAAGTTCTTGAAGAATCAAGTCTGCCATGCCTTGAAACTGTTTGTCTTGAAAGTACAGAATTTGAGAGCTTAGTTTTCTAGCTAATTTGTAATGTTTTTCAAAAGTTTTCCTCAAAAATGTTTTCCAAATGCAGTGACTTAAATGTAAATGTGTCTTGCGTGTATTTCCATGAGTCATTTACCATCATACATATACATATTCATGATTTCATGTGTAAGTTGAAAACAGCTTTGCAGTTCTCATGGTGCTTAATTACCTCACGGTTGTAGGTTTTCCTGTGCCAAAGTTACTCAGCTCTTCCCCCTAGTAATTTGCTCTGAGCCTAATTAATTTTCAAAGGTTGGTTATTAGGATGTTAGAGGTGATCCCAGAGAACTTACCCAATACCAAGAATCCTTTGCAAGTTACTTAATGGACAATGTGCTGAGTAACACAAGAATTAAAATTCGAATGGCCTTAATTAGTCTTTACAAGCCCAAAGTTTGTGTCAGGTATCTACTTGAAAAGGAAATAGGAATACAAGAGCCAGAAGGTGGCTGTTACTCGTGCATTTGAGCATGGTAGTGCTAGACCAAATTAATCTTCATTTTGATTACTCTAAAATTTAGATCAGTCAGTTTTGAACGGCTTTGATTTTAATTCTTGGTCTGTTTACTGATTTCCTCACCATGACCATTTTATCAATTTATAGACTCCAAAAACTTGTAACAGAAGTTCAATGCCTTTGACAGACGCCTTGACTGTACAGTTCAGTAGGCCTCTCTTGGCAGTAGCCAGCTTAAAAACTGCTTATTCTCATTTGCTCCTTCCTGTAGCAGTGCAACCAGTATGGAACTTGGATATGTATAAAGTGGGGGGGAAAGGAATGTGAATCTTTGTTGTTGTTGTTCTTGTTGTAAATTAATTGGTAAAAGCTGATGGGATCCTGAAAATCACTTACGTACACAAGTAAGTAAGGGAAGATGAAGAAATCGTAGAGATCTTCCGCATAAAAGCCCTTTGGAGAAGGGTCTTTCTGCCTTCCAGGGTGCACAAACAATGAGGTGCTGCAGGCCTTATGATGAGCCATCTTGCTCTGACATTACTTCTTATCAGATACAGAATGACCAGAGCAGTGAGCCTGCTCACTATTGAAGTATGTGAAGGTTTCTACATTCTGCACCAGGTTTAAAAAGCAGTTGTTTATAGGCAATTAAACTGATTCTGGTGTGTCTTTTCTCTGCTCTCTCCTGCTAGGAGTCCTTCAAAAGATGTTCTTTTAACCCTTGATGGCTCTTGATATCTTAAGTTTGATGAATTGAGTCTTCTGATCCTTTTTTAACTCTGAGGCTGCCCTTTATTTTCTGTGGCCCAGAGATTTGGTGGTGAGTATGTCATGTATCAAATCTAGGCCAAAGGGCTATAGTGAAGCAGAAAAGGGATGGAGATTGATAACACTTAAAAAATAATATTTCCTGCTGCTACAGCTGCTTTTTAAAGAAAAATAAAAACATAAACCTCATGATCTGAGTTGGCTGAAGTAAAAATATATCCCTGTAGCCCTCATACCACCATATTTGAAGCTAGTTTCTGTGCAAATCTGTGTGATGTTTGGATGCTAGGCTGATTTTTTTAATTTCTGCCTTTTGTCCTCTCCCCCCCCCCCAAGTCCTATATAATGAAATGCTAATTTCCCATAGTACAAAACTCCTGAGGAAGAAACCACTTGGCTCAATACAAGAGTGGGCTTGTAAGGAATGCTTTTGTGTGGTGGTAGAGGAAGTCTGGGGAACCGTGTGTGCAGAGTGGTGAGTGTTTTGCTTGTTTAGAACGAGAAGAAATGCTCTCATACAGGTAAATAAAACTATTTTTGCTTATATATGAAGCACTGTTTGACTCTTCAGCTGAAATATCATTAAGCAATCAAGTACTACTGAATGGCTATTAGAGAAACTAATCTTGGCCTTAGCTGCATTTTCCCAGGTCTAAAGTTCACTTACTGAACCAGATTTGGTGATGCTGAAATCTGAAAATAAACCTGGTTCAAATTGCTTGTTTATGCCGCCTGGCAATGTAACATAACAATATCTATTCTCAACTTAAAGCTCCCATTTCTGAAAAACCCAAAACAAATCCACCTTAATGATATGTGTACAACAGATTGTAGTACCAGGAGTACGATGACAAATTTTTCCTACAAAAACAGTATAATGTGGTTTAAGTGAAATACGTGTTAATAGTTGCTGTTTGCATTTCCTTCCTCCTATGGCCTGTTTCCAGACAAAACTGATGTTCGTTCTTAGATTAAGTAAGGGACTGACTAAAGCTGTGTTGGTTTTTTTTTTTATACTTTCCACTTCACTGTAGTGGATTTTGACTCAAACTCCCTTGTGGTTGCCTGGTAATCAGTAACTGTGAAAAGACTGTTCTCAGTGAGAAAAATCAATGGCCCACCCAACAGCAGCTTTAAATCTTTCATATTGTCTTCCTTTAGTACTAGTGTGTTTGCTTTTTCTTCTCACAGTTTTTGACAGTGCAAGGGAGGAATAACTTGTAAAATGTTATCTTTTCTGTAAGATCTTTATTCACCCCAAAGCGTGTCTTACTAAATCTGTGTTATGATACCCACTTTTATCCATCAAGGTAACGTAATAAAGCAATCTAATTGCTGAAAACTTCAAGTACCTCTGATCTGGCATGGGTGCCATCTTGTGAATCGCTTTGTGCAGTGTCTAAGCCACATACTCCAACTATGAAAAGTAGTTTGAAGCCTCCTGTTTTATAATGTTTGTATGCAGACAAGAGCACCTTCAGGTTGTTGTAACTTAACCGATGCTGCTGAGCTACCGCCTGCAATGTGTATCCTACATCCCACAGTATCTCACTACTCTGAGGATATAGCTGAGAAAACTGAAATTTATTGCCTACAGAAAGTATTTAAGCACAATTTGTAGGGTCAAAAGCCAAGGTGGTATGAGTGGTGCCAGCTATCAGATCAGGAGCCAGTGCACTGGGTTGTCCTGCCACCTCCTGGCTGCACAGGCAGGCAGCCTTCACCTCTTCCAGCAAATGGGGCCAGAGACCACCATGGCCAGCTCTTGCTCCCCAGGCTTGCTTACCTACACAAAGTGCTTCACAGAAATGCATTTATCAGCTAAGTACTTCTAAATGCTTCAGAACAAAGTCACATGATGGCCTATCAAAATCAGAACAAACTTCTCAGAGGGTACAGGCAAACACAGAACTTGGGAATCTGGAAGCTGAATCATTAACATAAAAGGGAAGGAATCCAACTTTGGCAGTTACAAAGAGTGCTGGTTTGGGAACTTCACCATGCATGGGTAGTCTGAAAAAAACAACTAAATCAACCCCTAAATCTTCAAATGACATTACTGCACTTCTACTGAATAAAGCAATATTTTAGATTACAGTGGTGATTTTAGAGGAGCATTTTTGAAGTAAAAGCAATAGAGCACAGTAACAAGTCATAAAGCCAGTTCTATAGTTTCTGTATTATATAGCAGTTTCTAGTTCTCAACACTTACACATAGAAATCTGTCCCCAAAAACCAGTAGTTGTGAATGCTAATTACTGTGCTTATATTTTGGGAGGGTCTGAATGTTCTGATGATGCTTAGAACAGAAAACTACAATTAACAGTTGACGTTTACTTTTCTGATGTCATTACTGGAAAGTTATTTTCATTTCTTGTTTTGCATCCTCATTAGTGGCTAAATTGTGGTATATTTTTCCTACCTTTGTGCCTGATCTGGCATGCACAGGCAGTCACAGCTCTCCTGTAGCCTGAGCTGGCTGCTGATATCAGTGGAGACTTAATTTTATGAGCTGGATGGATTACTGTTGAAGCACGGCAAGTACCCGTTTTTTTTATACAATCATGTTAGAAGGTAGCTAAGTTTGTCCCCTGTTCTGTAGTCTATCTACCTGGAAGTTTTATCAGAAAAATACCAGTACAGCCCACTATCATGTGAACATATTAAGGCCTTAGACAATCCTTATCCTGCAATTAATCACTTCCCAGCTGATTTGAGTTAATAATATGATGTATGAATAGTGAAGATGGAGTATGAACTCAATTTTAATGTTGCTCTATCATTAAAAATTCTTAGATTTTATTGCAAAGTAGAGAAACCTTCACTGTTGCAAATTTGAGGTTACTTACATGCCTTACTCTTAATAATTACCACTAAAATCCTGGTTCTCTTGAATTTACGGGGAGTTTTCCCACTGCTTTTAGTGAGATCAATTTACCCTGTTTTTTCTCTGTATTTTTTCAATCTCTTGATTTCAGAGCTTCAAAGACTTTTAGCTTTCTATAGGCAAAAGCAAATGCTTGTACTTATCAGTAGAGCAACTAGAACTATGCAGACATCTTGCTGAGTTCCAGGCCACCTGTTAACAGTTTGTGACCTGTTCTCACCCAAGGTTTGTTTAGGAGACAATTAATCACAGCTACATTGTCAGAAACCCTGCTAACCCACAGAGTGACTGTGCGCAGGTGATGGTTTCTTGGAGGGGGGTGCATGAAGGAGAAAGTAGGGCTCAAAGTCCTTCCTCCAGCTCCTGGTGAATGGGGAAGGACTTCCAGTACCACAGACCACACCAGGGATGGATCCCAGTGTCTAGAACGTGTTTGCCTTCATGAGCTACATAACCAGTTGCCCACTGTTTGATGTGCTGGGGCAAGACAGACTCTTAAAATCTCCTTATCCTATATTTAGTAGCTTCATGATGTCTGGTGATACCACGGTGGCTTTTGATGTTGGTCTTGTGAGCAGTTAAATGACACCATCCATCACTGCTGCAGCAAAGCACTGTGATACCAGAATAGTAAGAAACTAAAGGATTTTTCATCTTGGTCCCACTCAATTTTGGGGTAGTTTTTATATTGGTTTATTTGAAAATCCCAGCTACTTGGAGGAAAACACATTCCATTTCTCAGCATAAAGGAAAATAAAGGGAGGGCTGTGTTCTTGCTCTGTATTGGTTTTTTTTAAATCACCATTGCAGTCTAAATAAGCTAATCTTTAAGAATTCAGTTACCTCCTTGAGCTTCCTTAAGTTAATATGAAAGGCTAGATCCTCAGGTAATGTAAATAATTTTTACTCCATTGACTTCAATATAATAGGGCTGTGTTGACTTAACCAAATAAAGTTTGTCCGCACGCTTTGAAAATTGCTTTGTAACAGAATTTTTTTTTCTTCTTTTTTTTTAGTACATCTACGTTTTCTAGTGGAATCTTTAAGAACCTTCTGTTCTAGATTTGTATTCCGATTTATATAGAATCATAGAATGGTTAGAGTTGGAAAGGACCTTAAGATCATCTGGTTCCAACCCCCCTGCCATGGCAGGGACACCTCACACTAAACCATGTCACCCAAGGCTCTGTCCAGCCTGGCCTTGAACACCACCAGGGATGGAGCATTCACAGCTTCCCTGGGCAACCCATTCCAGTACCTCACCACCCTTACAGTAATGAACTTCTTCTTTATATCCAATCTAAAAGTAAATTTAAATAAAAGTAAAATATAAATATGAAAGTAAATATAAAAGTGTCCTTCACTAATAATATACATAGTACATTTGTTTCTTGCTGATTTTCCCAAAGTATTCGTCTTTTCTTTCCAATGTGTCCTCCTGGCTACTAACACAAAGATATTGGAAGTGCAAATTGAAAACAGTTTGTTAAATAGTTTCATCATTCACTGTGAAAATAAAACAGTGTGTTCTTTTCTGTGTTCTTTAAATCAATAAGGTCTCCCATTTTGTTACAAACTCCACCTGCAGTATAAGGACACCTGACAGGGAAGTGGCCTTGGTTTCCTTTATTTTCTTCCCTTGTGCAACTTGCCAATTAACAAAAAGAAACAGTGACCCCTCAATAAGACCATCTGACAGTTTTCTAGAAAGTCACTTCTTCAGAAGACCAGGTCTTCTCGTCTTCTCTCACTCAGCCTTGTGGAGAATAATTTGATTTACAGGAGAAAATGTTCTGCCTTAATACAGGTCAACTTGAGGATGCAGAATGGTTTGGAAACAAGCCTGATCTGTTTCAAACAGACTGCAGTAGCCCCTAGTGCAGTCCAGATCGCATCTCCAAGTACAGGTGGAAGGCCTAAGTGGTTAGCCAGGCACTGATTTTTCAAGGCATACTGCATATTCTCACTCTGGAGAAAGAATTTTAAGCATGAGCAGGAAAGCAGCTAGAGATATATTTCCAATTCTTAATCTAAGAAGTCAAATGCAATCTCCTGGCCCTGGCTGCAGAGCTGCAGGCAGTGGGATTAGAATTCCTAAATCCTTCAGTTTCTCTAGAAAGTGGAGTGCTAGCTTCTCAGTCACACACTTTTTTGGACTATTGGTACTCATCCTAATTTCTATAATTTAACAGTGCTGTGAGATTGCACTGGGCTTGAAGTTTTATTTGGATAAATTACTGCTGTAGAATTAAGTCCCACTGGCTTCCACAAGATCTGGAATGGTAGAAAATATGATCAGCATTCCAAGCCAGTTAGGCTCTTGGACAACTTTTAAAGAAGTAACAAATAAGACAAGAGGCCTGAATGGCTTTTCATTTCCCTAAAGAAACACGTATAGGATTTATTGCTTTGCTTAGAGAAAAGCAGCAAATGATTCCCAAAACTCTGTTCAGTTGATCTGAAGGCCTAAAAATGCAAACTGTAACAGCAGTGAAATTCTACCTTCTCTTTAGTCTGGCTGATGCAGTATGAAACTCCTGCATTTAATAGCATAAACTTAATGGTCTTCAGCATTTGATTCTAATATTGTCCTGTAAATGAGGGTGGTGGCTCAAAATAATTTCATATTACATCCTCCCTAAGCCTGTAGTTCCTAGCACTTTGGGTTTGTTCTATTATTAGAGATCTTTGATCTCATAAATTTACAGGAAATAGCAAATATTTTACTGAAGTTATTTGTCTCATTCTCTAAATTGATCAATGGCAAAAGAGAGTAATGTGAGTGCATACACTGGTAAATAGATGCTAAATCTTATCCAAAACAAAAAAAAAATTGTTCTTGTAAATACTTTCTACTGTAGCATTCATTAAAGACAACATTTACTTCTGGCTCTCAATCAGAATATGAAGCTGGTGAAGAAGAGCAAAAGTTAAGGTTGTCCTGGTCATTGTTTCTGGATATGAGGGACTGCAAAATGGCAACATGGTAAAGCATGCTTTCCTCAATGCCAACTGCTGCAGTATTACAGGATATCAAAGGAATATTTGAAAGGAGTGAGTATACTTAAAAGTCTACCTGCTAATTTTAGAAATACTATTTAACATTATTATGCCATTTAGGATTATATTATGTCTAACACACAAAACAGTCTACTGTATATTAATTTTCAAATTATTCCCAAGGATTTAAAAGAATATTTTCTGCGGTTATATTTCTGATTTGCTTTTGTCACATACTTATTTGTTCAGCAACCATCCTCTGGGTTCTAGCTGGCTCATTTATGCGAGTCACTGAAAACCTGAATGTTCAAACATTTTGCAAATAAAATGGTTTAGAAGGAACTGTCGTCCCTGTAACTACTGTGAATAGTACAAGCATGCATATACTGAAGGCAGATTTGACCCACAATGACTTACTAAGAGGAAAATGTAACCCTCACATGAGAACTAATCTTGAAGATTACTATGCTTTTCTATTTCTACTTCTTTTAAAAATAGTGGGATTTCCCTATTTCATAATGATTCATGGCACTGTGTACTATGGCAGTTTGAAGGACGCAACTGAGCTGTACAAAACAGATTTCTGTAATGCTCTGTAACTCTGTTTGTAATTGACAGTGCAAGTAGGTTTGGTATAAATACTATAGCTACAAATAATTTAAATAGAAAATTGAAAAATAGTTTGAATTTTATTTCATTAGATTTTCATCAGCTGATGTGTGGCGTTTTATTTTAACTAAAAATCTAATATTATTTATGATATAGTTGCCCAGTTTAATCTTTGGGAGGATTAGATTTGTGTGTTTAATACTCTGGTTTTTCACATTTGATATGTATATATCATTGTAGAGCTGCTGGACCTTTTCTAAGCAAGAGAATGAAAATAATAATGCTTACTTGTCTATAAAGAACACTTTCACAGAAGACAGAAGCAGATAAAACTCTAGGAATGCTGCATTCTAATTTGGACAACATAATTTCAGGTGAATGTTTGATAAAGGGCTACATTTTCACAAAATCAAACATTTGCAACTGCCACATACACATAGGAAACTGGTTTTAGATCAATCTGTAGGTTCAGAAAGATGGGATGTTAAAATGACAGATTAAGTGCCACCAGTTTTTCTCACCCAGGACAGAACCGTACATTTGGGCAGTTGCACTGAGCAGGGCTTCCAGCAATGTCGGAGCTCTCCAGCAAGGGGTGATAGCATCTGCGTTGTGAGAAACAGCCCTGACTACTTCAGCTGCAAGGCAGTCGAGACAAAAATTAGCATCAGAAAAAGGGGAAGTCTATACGTAGCGTGTGCCGATTAAATGGATGTTAATCTCCATATTTTGTTGGTTTTTTTTTCTTTTTATATCCGTTTTCCTAAAACTGTTATAATAATTACCAGTAGTTTAAGAGTAATCTGCACAACAGTGTGCACTGAGCACTTGGAGTGTTTTGGAACTGCTACCATCAAAAATCCCTACAATGTCAGTCACATTGAATCATGCAGGAATTTTAGATCTTACTCTGGGATAGCAAATATTTGTGGGTATATAGAAACGATGTTAAGCAATCTGTGTACTCGAAAGGTCCACAAAATTTTGATGAAGTAGTAAATGGAGTCCATCTGTTCTGAAATGACTCCATTTATGATCTCAGCAGAACAATGCATTTTCCATTTCCTGCAGTTATTAAATCTTGTTATCTAATCCAACTTTCAGTGAAGACAAGAAATTCTTTTAACAATCATTTTACTGAACTATCTTTTTTCTCTTCTCTAAGAAATAGTTTGAATATCCTATGCACTGTTTCCATCTGAATGCTCCAATAATTTTCTATTTCTTTTCAGATGCACAATGTGCAAAACAGGAATGGCAAGACCTAGGTTACATTAAAACGTGCTCAGGACTGCGCATGAAAGTGACACAGGACAGGGAACAGAGGAGCAGAGTCCAGATCACTTGCTGCCCAGTCCTGTACCTCAGGTACATAACTGCTTCTTCTCTATTTTCCTTATATACTTGTCCCAAGGTGCTGAGGCTGGATTGAAATTCCTATTCCTAACAGCCCAAGAGCGTTCTAGTGGCTGGGCAGTCTCAGTATGTTTCCTATTTGCCCACTGTATTCAAACAGGAGCTTAGAGTCAAATGAAGCTGTCATGCTTGTGGTGCGTGCACTCAAGCGCAGCTCCCACCAAGAGGGTCAATTCAAGCACACAGCTCTGCCTTAGAGTGTGGAAATCACCAGCTGACTAGCGGCGCACAAACAAAAATGGTTGTGTTTAGTTACTAACCTGCGATTGCAGCTATGGTAGGGCAGTGGATGACTAACACGTGGTTGCAGCTGCAGGTAGTCAGCACACGCCTGCCTGCCACGGGCTGTGTGTGGTCACTGGTGACTAACACCCCCCAGATAAACTTGATCCAAAACTCCACAGAAACCAGCGTTTCTACTGCCTACAGTGAGCTTTGTGTAGGACTTAAGTGTGGTGGAGCTGGGCTTGATCTGCATTAGTGGCCAGATGTTCAAGGCTCAATACACTGAGGAATCATTGCCGCATCTGGGAAACTCACCCAACACATAGCGAAAGGGTGAAAAAGCGATGAGTAAAAAGAGAGATGGGAAGCTGGCGCCATAGGATGGCCTGCGAGGGTCAGGTCCCTCCTCAGCGGGGGCAGCTTGCCTGAGGGAAGGTCGGAGCCATGCCAAAAGCACACGAACAGTGGCCGGGTTTTTAATAGCTGGCTATAAACCTTTGTATTTCTTAATAAACCTTTTATTTCTTAAACTTATTCCTAAGGTTTCAGTAAGAAGTTTGTTTCCGCAGCTTTACAGCATGGATGCCGACGGTTACTTATTTGTGTGAACTGGATGGGGGACGTGGACACCCTCACAAGCTGTGAGGGGCGGGGTGCTGCAGACCCTGCCCGGGGGCTCTCCAGCCGCAGGGGGAACACAGCAGAGGGGTTCCCCTTCATGTGTTGCTGCTAAAATCCGTCGTCAGAGGCGAGGCTGAGGCGATACAGGCCGGTTGTGCGTCCGGCGGGGTCCCTCGTCCCTCTCGGCCCCCGCTGACGGGGGCCGGAGGCCGTCCCGCTACCCGCCAGGGGGCAGGAGGGGCGCTGCCGCTGCGCGCGTCCCGCCCCCACCGCGCCGGGGAGGCTCCGCGGGCCCCAGAGACACCTCAAGAGGAGGCGGGATCAGGCGGAGCGACCGGCCCCGGCCCTCGGCCGCTGCCCCGCTGGTGCCGCTGCTCTTCCGCGGGCTGCAGGTGAGAGATGGCGGGGAAAGGGGTCCCGGGGAGGGTGAGGCTCGGGCGTCGCAGCTCGCCGTCGTCGCGGAGTGGGGCCTTGGGGGGGTCCGCGGGTAGCCGAACGGGTGCCAACGGCCCCCCGCGGACCCCCTCCCCCCCCAACGGCCCCGCTCCACGAGGCATTGAGTACCTCTTTGGGGATATAACGCTTAAAATTGTTAGAAGAAGTGATAAACTATCAGGGTTAAACTTTAAGTGCCTGTAGTTTGTGTCTTTTTGAGTGCTGAATAGGTGGGTAGCTCCTCGGCAGGACGCGTTACGGCATTTCTGTAACACGTGAGCGCGCTGTGTTAATGAAAGGATTAAAATGCTTTAATACACAGCAGCGTTACTGCTTGGATATTGCGTTTGCCGGCGGTATGTAAAGTGTATCACAGAGCAGGAGTTTATCATCACCAGCTGGCCAGGACCATGCTAAAGTCCATTGAACATAAGGTTTCTTTTATGGCCAGCCAGAATGTGGTCAGCAGAAGTGCTGAAGGCCGGCAAAGACATATTCAAAGCCTTTTCTGGGCATGGAAAGTAAATGTGGGGTGTAAACTTTGAAATTGGTTCAGCATAGAAGGCTGCTGTGCTGCTGTCAGATACGTTATGTTTTATTTCTACTGTTGTGTGCATTGGTTGTGGCCCAGGACCGCGTTGTGCAAAGTGCTGGGCAAATACAAGGTGAGGGAAATCCATACGAATGCATCTTAAAACTGTGGCTTTGATTTTGAGGTGGTAGAGATTTATTATAGGAAATAACATGTCCTGCGCTGCAAGATGCAAAGTTCTTCATCGTGTGTAATATGATGTAACAGTACTAGTGTTAATGACTGTACTGCTTTTGCTAAGATTTATGATGTGGGGGTCTTTTTTTCATTTGAAATAAAAGACATCCAGGTTTGGTTTGGGTTTTTTTTTAAAGATTAAAAAAAAAAAAGAAAGAAAAAAAAAAAAAGGAGAGAGAAAGGGATAGGAATTTGTCTGTGTCTAAAAAGGAAAAGTACCACAAAGAAACTCCAGAGCTACTATATATTTTGAGGGTAAATAAGAATAATGTGGTGGTATCTTTTTTTTTTTTTTTTTTAAATACAATTGTTGAGCAAGCAGGGTTCCAGGAGAGAAAGAGAACAGTGTCTAGGAGCATTTAATGATTGTGTCTAGGTCAGAAATAAACACCAGGTTTTTTGGTTGTGTGTGTGTTGGGAGTTTTGTTTGTTTGGTAAGGTCAGGATACCTAATGTTGAAGTCCTAATCTGGAAGCTTTTGTACACTCCCCTCTATGTGGAAGAGGATGTGTTGCAGGTTTGTGTTAAGACCTGCGGTAGAGTGTGCTCATGGAATGTTTGTATGTATAGTGAACTAAGTACTTTAAAAAAGAAAAAAATATCTTCTTTGCAGTGATTGACACTGAACCACTATTTGTCAAAGTCATCAACACTTTGGCAGTTTCCTCCTATCCAGAGGTGTAGAACGGAAAATGAGGAGTATGCAGAATAACACGCTGAGCACAATAAGCCAATACTGATTTCTAATGGCCATTAGAGCTTGTTATTTATGCTTCCAGGAGTAATGACTAACAGCAATTAGGGTCACTGGAGGCTCTTGTAAGGCAGCCATTAAACTCCTTAATTTTTTTCTTAATGAAGGTAATGTCAACACCATTAAGAGTAAGCAAGGAAGATACTTCATTCCCTAGTGTATGTGGATATTTATGCTTTCATGGTTTGTGCTAAGTGATAGAGCAGCTCCTGGGCGAGAGCTAATTAGTTTAGGTGTTAGCCTGGAGACAGATGACCATTGTCTTCTGTTAATGTGGGTGATTCTGTAATTGCCAGTTGCTCTTGGATTAAAAAAAGACAACATCTGCTGTGGAATTCAAAAAAAAACCAAACCCACAAAACCCACAACACCCCACTCCCACTCAACCTGCCCCACAACGAACCTACAACTCCCCACCACCCCCCCA